>QVOB01023171.1:0-46962 GCA_014839585.1 Pseudomyrmex concolor
TCAGCTGTGCAATATTTGGTCAAAGTAATTAAGGTCAAAGTAATTAAGATAACTTGTGACGGATGTACCAAATGGTCGATGTGTAAATATTTATAAACGGGACAATTTTCGATACTTTAAGTATTGTTTTAGATATTAGTTTTTAAATATTAGTTTCTATAATTTTTTATATGTATACAAATACTTTGTTACAATTTTGTTTCTTTAATAAATAACTGGCCAATGGTTCGCGCGATCATTAAGACGTTTATTTGTAAGACAGATTTTGATCATCTCAAGCTTTCTTTTTTCCGCTCAGAAATACCATTCCGTTCTTATCGGAATCCGGTCGGAGCGCGCGAATTCGATAATTTCGACAATTAGCGCGAGTTTGTCGAGCGCGATTTAAGGCCGGCGAGGTCCTGGGAAATCGATTTCACCGCAATTGCCGGGAATATGGCCTTTTTAATTCGATGCTTCAACCGAAGTTTGTTAGTCGGAGTTGCTGTGGATATATACTGCGGGCAATTTAAGGGAGGGCGATATAAATAGGCGCTTCTGCGCTCACAGTCGAAACTAGAAAAAGTTTGCTGTAGTCGAAGTAGCGCAATAGTGGAAATAGAAAGTATTATCTCTCGCTTCTTGCGTTATTTTATTTGATTTTATAGTGTCTATTTGTCAATTTTCGACATAATCTGACGTGAGAACGTAAGAAAAATTTATTTTAATGAGAACGTAAGAAGAATTTATTTTAATTCACCAACCGACTTTCAACTAAAAGCGTGCGGAACTGAATAATGCTCACGCCACTTCGAACGGACCGGATGTGGACCTCATTGTCAGATTTTGTTCATGCTAAAACGTCTTACAAGTTTACATGTGACTTCGACAACACAGCATCTTTATACTTAAAAAAAATATTCGTTTTATATTTTTATTCAAAAAAAAAAAAAAAAAAAAAAAAAAAAATAAGAAAACGTTACATCGCGATTATCTAAATGCTCACAATATTTCACAAACAACAGGAAAGTAGGACGTAAATTACTGTGCGTACATATATGTAGTTTTCTTCCGAGAGTTGTGAGCAAAAGACATAACATAAAGAGAATTATATATATGCTTCCGTTATATCGATTATTGTTACTGAAGAGATTGCCTACTCGCTAAAACTTTCAATTGCAGTAGACGTAAAGACCGTACATACATATAGATACTTTTGCAATAGACGAAGCCATGTGAAGGTTCATTGATGTATTCTCTAGCTGGAATTACGAATAATTAGGTGCGATTTTACGAAATACATTTTTCAACCGTAGGCTTAAAGTGTAGTTACTTTATAGACAGACGAGATATTTACAAAATAGTGTAACTTTCTTAATAAGCAACACACTTTTTCTTTTCCTTTCTCTCTTTCTTTCTCTCTGGTGATCCAATTAAAATAACATTAATACAAAATTATTAAGTTTGTAATATATATTTGATCCAAAAAAATTAAAATAAAATCTATAGAAAAATATATTCTAATATCATTAATCTCTCAAACCTCTTTATTATCTGTTTCTGTTCTTTCTATCAATGTATTTTAGTATTCGCAAATGTATCAATATTTTCTTGCCAGTTCTTGTCTCACATCCTTACTTTGTTCTCCGGTATATGTGGCAAAAATGTATAATACATTAATGACAGGTATCGAAGTTTTAGTTAGTACTTCATAATGAATTTAATATCGTTCAAGGTACTTTAAACCACATCGAACGAAGTTTCAGCCTTGAGAACACGCTCATAAAAGGACAGTTATTATCCGAGATGCAGTTTTGTATATGATGTTACATAGATACGAAATTATATAAGAATGTATGTAAAAAAAAAAACAGAGAGAGAGAGAGAGAGAAAGAGAAATATGTGAACGTGTCGAGAATGTACTGATACGTATGTACTGATATAATATAATCTGCTAAATCTGTCCGCAATTGACAGTTGGATGGTATGTACACGTGTATATGATAAATTTACAAAATTCCATCGTTTTCTCTATTCGAATAAAAAACTTGACCGATCTTGTCGATCGGGAGACAAAAACCCGGGAAGTATTCTAAGCACGGTAGCAACGTACGCGATTGCGATCCAGGCTGTCTTCCGGAAAGAAGAGATGTTACACAAGAAAAAACGTTCTCCTCGACAAATCGCGACAATGTAATGAACCGTAGAGACCACAGTTTTATTTTTTTAAGAGCATGCCCGCTATAGGAAATCTTTCGATACAGCAATACTTTTTATGTTTGACGTGTACGAAACCATTTTTCTGTAATTTTTAACGAATGAAAAACACTGGAACCAGATGCAATTAGAAAAAAAAAAAAATAAATAATACATATAGAAAATATATTTAAAACAATGTTTCAAAATTACTTTTCTTTAAACAAAATTATGCCGACTTTTATACTTTGCCACTAGTATTTTTTTTCTTTGAGCGATCACCAAGAAGGATACGAACATATTTTGTAAATAAAGTGTATAAAATATAGACACTCTTGCTTATTTCGCAGCAAAGAGAATCGCCGAGATGCAAACTCAAATCACGTGCTTTGCCGCACGCGGCGATTTAAATCGGCGTTTGTTCACCGCTCACAGAGATCAATGTCGTTCCGCGCACGAGGTTTTCTTAAATTTCAAGTAACACATGATCAGATCATTCAATGATATCATTGAAACATCGCGCGCAGAATAAAGAGACTTTGAATTGCGGAGGAGAAGAAGAATTTTACATACAGAGGCGCGAATTTTCGAAGCACCGAAATACGCAATCTCGTCAAATAAACTCTCTTTGATTTTCCTTGATCCACGCGTTCGCGCTAAATAGATTTCGAAACTATTTCGGAGAAGGCGTTTACCTTCAACTCCTCGTGTTCATCGTCGGAAGAAATCCTCATGAAACTGTAGGATCACGGCGCGCTTCTTCGTTTCACTTTCGCGCGCGCGCCCCGAGTGTGTCTCAAACAAAAAGCCGAGTGAAAAAAATCACCGTAAAGTCACCTGTGATCCACATTTTTGTGTGAGACGTGCGTTTGAACAACAGGCTCGGAGAGTGTGCGAAAACGCTTTGTTTCCGACGTCGCGTGCCGCGTACGAATGGTTGTGAGCGGTCAGGCGCGTCGCGGCCAGACACGACGCTTCGCGCCTCACTTCCCGCCGCGCCCGTCGGTTGTAATGTTACATACCACCCGGTCGACCAATCTATCGCACGGAACGATACGTCAATCGACCAATCGCACCCTTTCGTTTGTGCGCCGTCGCGTCTCACCCCGGCAACGGCGCGTATAACGAACATCTGTTATGTATGTGCGTGTACATGTGGAAAACTCTGCAATGTCATATGATGTAAAATGCTACATATGTATATTAAAAACGTTGTTATTGTATATAATTAAAAAAAGCACACGCACATAACGTAACAACACGAATGTAATAAAAAAATCTAATTTTTTATACCACAATATATTTTTTTCTAAGAATCCAAATTAAACCTTTCCCTAAAAATTTAGATCTTTCTACGATAAATAAATTTTTCACGAGACATTGACAAAGAATGTAAATTGTGTTGTAAATTATCTTCCCGAAAGCTTACATACATTATAACTTCTTGAAATATTAATGTGGCGTTACGAGGCGCGTTTAACAGAAGTTGATTCGACACGTGTCAAGCAGAGAACTTATGACATTCATAACGCAATAGCATAAAGCTTTCCACACATATAGCTTAGCTCTAAATTAAGAACCACTTAAAATTAACTTCAACCAAATTTACACATATTGCAATGCTAGTTCATGTAACGACGCAATATGTTATCAATGAAATAGCAAAAGGTAATTCGCAAAACTACCACTTTCTTATATCGCAAAAATAGTCTTATAAAACTTCTAGAGTACTGAATATTTGACAAATTTAATTTTAATTGTTAGAAATTTAATTATAAGAAAGTTCTCTCGGAAAGTAAGATAATAGAAAAAAAAAAAACGCCTAATGTCTCTGAAGCTACATATGTAGACACGCGGTAAAGAGGAAAAGTGGTACATAAGGGAAAGTCGGAGAGTTCAGGCGTACAATACAATATATAAGTTTGTCTACGCTCTTGTGGCTACGCTTTCGCATTATTTTCTGTATTTAAAACCAGACAGACATATATGTGCGACGGCGGAATAATACAGCTGCGCAATTATATCAACAATCATCAACTGATCCCACGAAGCACGCGTGATCGCGATAATGCACGTTCGCTTGATTTTTATACACTCTCTAACGCACTTCCCCCTCATATATAACTCCAGCGTTGAATAATTAGATCTTGGAGGAAGTATAGAGGGAAAAAAAAAACGAAACGCGAGTGAGCTCTTGCTGACGACGGATGCGTTACATATTTTCTCGGCGTGTGTTTACTCTCGGCGCCAACGGGCACGCACAACATTGCGCAGTAGCGCGCGCGCGCTCGCGCGATCGAGAGTACACGTACGTGTGGCGTTTGTACAGTCTCGGGCAAAGGTAATGAATCAGTGTGCCGTGGTCGTTTGTTGAATGCTCCGATGATTAATGTCACGGTCAGCTGTTGTTCCGTGTGCGTACTCGACAGAGCAGTGGCGATGATTTGCTGAGGGACGTCGTCGCACGTGTTCGATTATCGACGTACAAAACATAGGCGTATATTGTTCCCCGCGCTACCAAAATGGTAGAGCCTATTTTCGATTATCAATTCCGGCTGATACTGATCGGCGACAGTACGGTCGGGAAGAGCTCGCTCCTTAAATACTTCACCGACGGCAAGTTCGCGGAGGCAAGTATCAAACGACGACTTGGCGCAGACGTGTGTCATCCAATATAAAACGACCCGAATAATATGCGTAACAGGCTGCCATTTAGATGCCATCGGGCATATATGCGCACTACGTATTTCTTTCTCTCTTTTTCTTTATTCCCATACTGTCCGCGTGACCCTGTAAATACAACGCTTTCGCGTGAGACCGTGTCTTTCGCGAGAGCCTGTCAATTTTAAAAATAATCGCTCAATTGCCTCGGTCGTCCGAGGCACACGACATTGCAATGATTTAATCAGGTTAGACACAGTTTTCTGTATACATGTTCTACACAGCCTTGTTATGTCAGAACGTGTTGTTTAGCAGCAATGACGATATCTGCTGATTTCTATTCTAGAATAAATTATAATATTTTTCATGTTTACATATTTGTCTTTTGGTACTTATCTTGTCTTTTGTCTTGCAACACATTGATTGATTGGATTGTCATCCACTTCAATTAAAAGACAATGTGTGAAAAAAATGCTCTCTCTTATCTTTAATATCTTATATATCTTTTAGCTTTCAGATCCAACTGTTGGCGTGGACTTTTTTGCACGGCTAATAGAAGTTAAGGATGGAACGAGAATAAAATTACAATTATGGGATACAGCTGGTCAGGAGAGATTTAGGTATATGTACATTTTTTTATGCATATTAAAGAAAATAGGAAAAAGTGCAAAGTACATGCAAAGCTTTTCTTTGTCAATCACATTAACTTACATTGAATCCTTTTTGTTTTGTATTCAGGTCAATTACAAAATCTTACTACAGGAACTCTGTAGGGGCACTTCTCGTATATGATGTTTGTAATAGAGCAAGTTTTGAGCATATTCCTCAATGGATGATGGAAGCTCGTAGACATATTGAACCACATCGTCCTGTCTTTGCTTTAGTAGGCTGTAAATTAGATCTGGTAACTAACGGTGGTAGACGAGAAGTCTCCAAAGAAGAAGCTAGGGCATTTGCCGATGAACACGGTGTACATCACATCGAGACCAGTGCGAAAACTGGTATAAATGTTGAAGAAGCGTTTCGTACGGTTACGCAAGAAGTTTATAACAGGATACAAACTGGCGAATACAAAGTGGAGGACGGTTGGGACGGCATCAAAACGGGATTTGCCAGACCTGGTGGTTTAGACTTTAATCTAGTCGAGGCAGAACCAGCAAAGACTTCATGTTGTTAGGTTATTACTTTTAATTAACTAAAAATAAAGTAAATCGGGTTACAGAATGCAGATGGGATGGTTATATATATTATATATATATATATATAATATATATATATAGATCAGGGAGATACGTTAAAAATTATATGTAGCTTGAGAAATCACTATATATGATATATCTATACTCATTTATGTATATTTGTTTTGGTTGTAAGATCTATTATATTTTACCATAAATATTGTTCTGTTTCTCTAGGTTTAATATGTATAAAATGTCAACTGATCATATATCTATAAAATTCTTTTACGAATGTGACGAATAACTTCCTACTGCATTCTTGTTTTAGAGAAAAAACAAAACTTGAAACTAATGCGCGATTATTATTATTATGTATAACATCGCTGGGCTAAAAATTTCTGTATATATGCTTATACGTTTATATCAGATGACTAACAAAATTTACATAAATTTTGTAGAGTGTAATTAAAGCATCGATAAAAAAGACTAGTAAGAAAAATCTATTTTTACGCAAAATATAATTCTAAAAAGAAATAATTCTTCATTGAATTGAAAAACTCATGCCTGTGTACATACATTTAATGACTCTTCCGAATGACATGTATCTTGGTCACTGGTTGAAGCTATATTGTGCCAAGTTTATAAACACATTGAAACACGTAAATCTATTAAAATATATAATAATTTGAGGAAACTGTTTTCTTTTCTGATTTAGAAATATCTGTAAACCACGTATATACTATGTAAGTACCTGTACTTACAATATACTTGTAAGACTAACTGTATCTATCAATATATGTATAGTTGTAGCAGTATATAGAGCAGAAAATTGCGTAAGACAAAACTTAACACGTGACGCGTTCGTTTCATGGATATCTCATTTATATTTTAATTTTCATTAAGCAAAAATGCCGAAAACATGAGCAATTTTGAACTTTCTTATGAAGTATTAGTTTCAGCAAAGTGTATAATATATAAATTTAGACAAAAAGTCACGTACATATTACCGCGTGTGTTAGATTTGCTCTATATATTAAACTTTGACAATGACATCATTTATTGTAATTGATCAATTATATTTCAATTTTGTTGATCATCTGATATATTAACAATTCATCAAGTACATAAGTGTGTTCTAGGATTGTTTTGAAGATTATTTCGAGGACAAAGTTTATGTAACATTATATGAAACATTAAAATTCATAACACATTTTTATAATGGGATTCTACTTTTTGTCACACAAGATCAATAATGTTATTCAATGAACGGCTGTGCAGCTATGTTGAATCAATTTTTTGTGAGATATAATAAACATTTACTTCTACATGACAGCGTACGAGATTTATTATTTATAATGCTAAAGCATTATTATATCTTTTTTAGCAAGTAGATAGTGTGTAAAAAAGCAGGTGTTAGGCATATAAAAAACACAAAATTATCATTTAACTTTCAGTAAAGTCACACAGGATTTGTAAAAAAAAATATTGAACATACTTGTAACATACATGTATTTTTAGCACTGTTGTAATTAGTATATATTATAAGTCGCTTACTTTGTGTATTATATACAAATTTGAACATAATACCAAAGTATAGAGAAAAAACCGATATAACATTATATATATATAAACAACTTGTATTTTAAATCGGAAATACATAGTAGAAAGTGAAGATTTTTTACAAGCTAGTATCGCTATTTTGAATATATCTCTTTTTTTATCTGGAATATATTTTATACTCTGTAATATAATTTTTACAACACACGCAAATGTAATATTTTTTAAAACTGTTAAAATGATCTTATAAAAATAAATTAACAGACATATATATATATATATTATATATTAAATATTGGTATATTATATTGTGGATGTATAATTAATTAAAAATGTTATGTTCACACAAAAACAAGTTATTTCTTTAAGTTTTATGTCATCAATGTGTATACACATAATACTTTTAAGTAAATTTATATACACACACACACAGAGTTTGTAAGTAGTAAAATAAATATTACATGTGCTATACATGCGCGCGCGAATATAATCCTTCTTTAGCAGATTTTATACTCGGCAGCTGTAGTATGAAATAAACATACATACACATTTGTAGGGGATTTTATAAATACGTCGTACCTTAAAATACATTACACGAAAAATATATATGTTAATTATATAAAAAAACCTTTTATTACTAAGATTTTATAAGAATACTGAACTTTTTCTCTTTTATAGATACATACATCCTGTTCATGTAACTATAAAAAGAAAAAATTAATACGTAAGTATGTACTTTTGATAAATTATAAACTAACAATGTATGTTTTTTGCATATAGTTAATGTCAATAGAAATTTGCTCAGCTTTCTTAATAGAAAACAACGAAATAATTTTCTCTATCTTCTATGTTTTAATATTAACTTTTCTATTATTTTCTAAAGATACATTTTTCTTGTATATTTTATATATTATATGTGTATATATTGTGTGTGTATAATTGTGTCTGTTATATATAAAAAAAAGAGAATAAGAGGATATCTGAAAAAAAGTTTATTTACATGTTATACATCTCTTATTATAAATAACAAAACCACAAGCAACAGTGTGAGTTAATTTATTTTAAATTTTTATGTTTTAATAAAGTGTTTGTTTGTTTTGAAGTATTAAACTTGTTTAATATACATGGTAAACATCAAAACTTCTCGTCTGCTGCAAAGGCTGTTATGGCAAAGAATATTTTTATAAATTGTTGTTACTTTTCTCTTTTTTTATCTTCTTCGTTATGTAACTCAAATAAAAATCCGTACAACAAAATAATAGACATTGTTACGTAAAAACATGTTTCATCACTTTAAAGATTGCATTTTTACGAGTCATATTCCAAGTACATATATTAAAGATGCAAAACTCTTTCATGTTGAAAGTGAAAACGAGATACAGCGTATGTGCATATGTTGTATGTATGCGTTATAAACTACTCTGTAATGTCGTAATTTGCTCAAAGTTTTTTATAATTACATTTTAACATTTCACAGAATTGAAGCCATTTGTGAACACCTAAGTAAATCTTCTCTGATAGAATCTCTAGCACAGCTAACACAATAATAATTTATATATAATATACGTAGACATTTCGTTAATATATGTCTGATGTAACATAGCACTCGCAACATTACCTTTTTAATTAATATATATATATTACTATATATATATTAGCTACACACAATACATATTCTCTTATCTTATTAATATATTTAACTCATCTTAATATATGTGCTCTAATTATACAACTATCACAAAATTCAATTACAGTCTCTTAATCAATAAAATATACGCCTCCCCCTCTCTCTCTCTCTGCTGTATATATATTATATTACGATACATATATATATCTCAGTACAATATCTTGTACACTAAAATTATATCTATAACAAAAGAGGCATATATTAATAACAATATCGTCGTACTTTATGAAGAAACTATTTGTGTAATTTTAATCTTTATTTCTTTAGTGATCGTGAATTGCTAATATGATTATTTTTAACATTTATCTTGGAAGAGAGAAATGTTCCGCTTTGCTGAATCTATGTTTAAATCTATATGTATATATCTAAAATGACTAGAAATATTTTTATGTTTTTGTTCGCGTACACTTACTTCTTTTGGCAAGAGAAGAAGGGGAGAGAGATTTCTGTGATATAAATGTACGAAACAGAGTGAACAATTTTCTGGAAATATAGCTAGCATTATATAATACTTCGTATGTATGTTTATCGTTTATACATAATGGTCTGTACAGTTTTAACTTTAAAGCGAGTTTTCTTTTTTTTTTTTATTATTCTATATTTACAAAACAACTCTCTTTTTTGCACGTGCTATGTACACAAAAAAAAATAGTAACTCTATACTTCCAAATTATTCAGATTACATCGACTTATACGGATGTGAAAACACTTATGCACATCGTCATATGACATTGCGCTGGATTATCAATATTAGAACAAAAAATTACTGAAACTTTGATGTACATAAAGTGTTATATATTCTTCTCTAAACTATCATAAATAAGTAATAAAGATTTTGTGCGTGTATGCGTGTGTGTATAAATTTAACTGTTATTTCAAAGTATACAATATAAAAATGTAGTTTAGATAAAAAATATAAACATGATGTATTTCTTTTTTATAAGCATATATAAAAAAAAACCTAATTCAAAAGTAATACATTCTGTGCACAAAAAATAAATATGTAATAAACTATATTTTTATTTAAAAATGTATATCGATACAGAGCAAAATGAAGCATCTGGCAATATTAAAAATGAAAAAAATTCAGAAATCAAGAGATATTAATTTCAGAATTGACAGTTATGCAAACTACAAACAATTCTAAGTATGTTTCCTCTCTTTCCACATACATCACATTGTATTTAAAAAGAAATATATTAAAGTTTTTATATTAAAGTATTGAATAAAATTGCCGTAAACTTTTAATTTTATTGTAATATTCTTTTTGTAGAGTTTCATTAGGTCCCGAGCTTCCGTAATGATATATATTAGCCTACGTTTATTGAAAATTGTAAAAAAAGTATTATCAGGACTATCGAAACTATCTTTTATACACACACACACACACACACACACACACATAAATTATGAATAACAAAATTTGGGAAACTTATGCAGATACCTTTAAAGAGTGAACATGATTATATTTTGGAATGTGTTTCAAGCCCCCCCTCTCTCTTCACAACAATCTACATTATTTTCTTTCAATTTATAGACAATATAAGAGAAAATATACTTAATGATGGTAACACTTACTTTCCTGTCATTATAAATTATATATGCGTCATATAATTGATCAATCATATTATAAGGCATCATCTATTACACCCTCATTGCTGTGTTCCAGAGATTCACATCCAAATAGTACATATTCTTCTCGTGATAGCCAAAACGGACTACCTTCAATATATTCCGGTGGAGTTTTATCTGAAACAAATTTTGAAAGATTGAATATAATGTAAATTCATTTTATATTTAACTCTCATTACTTTGTCTAATTATTAGTTTACGAAAAACACACATATATGTAAAAGCCGCATATCAATGCTTACCAGGATGCACAGCTAAAGGCACATATGTAGACCCCATTGCGACGTTCCAACTATGCGTACCAGGACAACTCCTTACTTCTAGAATCTTGCTGTATTCCGGCAATTGCTCTCGCAGATCCTTGGTGAGTCTCAATTCAAAACCGGAAAGATCTGTATTCCCACCAGTAAGTAAAATATGCGAGAGGCAATCGTGCATTATGTCTTCCGGTAGTCCTGATGTTACTTCTTTTATAACTTCTGGTAAACGTAAGCTAATGTACATCATTTCGGGAGCTATGTACAACTCGGGACCTAATGAAACTCTCTATAAAAAGAATATTAAGATAAAATTAAAATTTTACAATTCTTTCAATTCTTTTACTACAAGAACTTTAATACATTTTTTTAGAATGGCAATGTGTATGATAAGAGAGAAAATATATATCATAGCCATACATACCCAGAATTGTTTGTAGTCTGCATAACTGTCAACTCTGAGATTAATATGTTCTCTTGATTTTTGAAGGCGTTTTTCTTCATTCTTAATATTGTAGCTCAGTCTACATCTTTCTTTAACAGCCAAAGTATCCAAATAAGATATAGGGATCTGATGATATTCTTTCGGCTGCCAATGCATAGCTTGCTTCAAGTGATAAGCAACATGCCAACCGCCTACAGGCAGCAGTTTCCAACGCTGTGGTATAACGCGTCCTCCAATTACAACAGCTACTGTTGTGCTCAAAGCACCACTATCAACCACCACACAAGTTTCTACATCTAGCATGGCACATGCTGCCAAAGGTTTCGGTACAAGACATACTCTGCAATATAAAACAAATCTTATAATAGTAATATTTTTAATAGAAAAATCGTTAATATATTAACCTAACAAACATATTGCTCATACAATAGAGTAGTGTAAAATATGAGGTGGCAGGTGTGTGACTGTTTCGAAGAGAATATGACTTTGTTCGCAAAAATCGCTCTGATGATTGTTGGACACATAAAAAAAAAAAAAAGACTACATAAAACAAAACAAAAAAAAATTAAATGCTCATACCTTGCTACTTTGACTTCTTGGAATAAATAATGTAATAACTGTTTTCTCAATGTTGGATGCATAGCCAGTGGTTCACAGAACTTGAGAACAGTATTTGGTTTTCTCAGCATTGCAGTTAAATTCATTTGATGAAACAAGTGATCAATGAAGGTCTTAAGAACTGGAAATGTGCCTTCATATAGCAATGCCTCTGCCGGGCTCACAATATCTACATTTGGAATACCCAAAACCTCAACTGTGTCAGTGCAATAGCCATTTATAAGTTTCTGATAAACTGGATTGGATCTAGTATAACACATTGGATCATTCTGATGTGTAATTAATCTTCGTTTTTCCCTGTATAATTTCACGGAATTGCAGAAGACACAGAATGGTCCACTTGGCCGTGGAATCTTAGCAGTTGCCAGTTCCGATAATTTCAATAATTTCAATCTCTTTGCTAGTGACTTTGTATCAGATTTTGAACGTGTGCTACAGCTCGGAACATTCTGAGTCTGTACTTGTTCCAAATGAGTTTTATTGTTGTATTTTGGAATGCCAAACATTGAGAAATGTCTTCTCAAACCAAAGTATGGTGTAATGACCCATGTGTATTTATTTCCAATTTCAATCACCACCTTGGCACTGGAACCTTCCACACAATTTCTTTGACATGTATAGCCACTGCAGTGATAACATTTTGGAAAAGGTACATTCTCTCCCAGTGTTATTACCATATGCAATCTGTAGCACATGGCTTTAAAGCTGACACTAAGTAACTGCAGACATTTTATGTCTGGGAATCTAAACTGTACCTTTGAAATCAACTGCAGCCATTTTATTTTCCTAAAATAATACAAAAAGTATGTTGTCACTAAAATAGAAAGAAATTATTTTGCTCAAGTAATAATAATATGACATCCCAACTTTCTCATTGCATTATAGATATCACTCCTTCATTTATCCTATATTCTATATTTTATATTTGATTCTCTCAAGAAAAAAACGATTGAAAATTATATGTATATACACACATATATACATACATACATTTTTTTCGTATACACTTTTGAGCAAGAAATCTCATAAAAGTAAGAAAACGCGCTTCTCAATGTCAGTTGCGTATGACGAAATTGCGTATTTAAAACATATATCGCTCACAAATTTGTTAAAATTGCTCGATTTGACAGAGTTTAACGTAAACCTAACCTACCACAAATAGTCCGTATCTGACGTTTTCCTTAAATACTTGCAGGTGCTGCCGAAAGCAATAATGTCAGGTACATCGCAGTATAACAAAATTTTAATCCAAATCTCTTCTGGGAAGACTGCAGGATCCATAATTATTGTTATTAGGATAAAAACGATAGAAAAGTATACGATCAACACAGTCACTCGCAAAGGCTTTCAGACACTCCCCAGAACCAACGAATACGCTAGTCAAGTTCAAGGTTACAATAACGCGAATAACGCAAATCAATATGTTATCTGCAGACGGTATCATTACGGCACTAGAAAATTATTTAAAAAATATGTAATCGTACGTACATACAACGTGATTTGTGCGATTCATTTAATTAATATACATAAATACATATCAAAATGTGTGTACAGTATTGTTTTCACTAGACAAAGTTTGGATTTGCTTTTATAAAATTTCTACATGTAAACTATATACATATATATTGTATATGTATATATATTGTATATAGTATACACTTTTTAATATATCATTTAAGAAGCGATTAATAAAGCTTCAATATAAGGATTTTTATGAGAGAGAGCATCTTGCTTCAACGATGATATCTGACTTTCTAAGTCAGCATCAGATAAAGATTTATCCAAAGTTTTACATTTTGTCAAAAATTCCGAAACAATCGTCTCAGCTTCCTGCAAAATATCAAAAGGTTCAAGGCTATTTAAACTAACTACTACAGAAATAAAACTATGTAATTATATCACATTAGTTCAAAAACATTAATGAATAATACACGAAAAGATACCTGAATGATTTTTCTTTTCTTCTGTGGATTATCAGATCCTTCAAAAAGTATACCTTGATAGTCCTCAAGTTCCGCCTGCTTTCTTTTGGCAAACTAAATATCGCAATAACAAAGTATAAAACTTTTTTCTCTCATTTTATTTTAATCACATGTGAGTTTAAAAAGTACACACCTCTATCACATCTTGTGGGAAATTAGCCATCTTAGCAACGTGAAGACCAAAACTCTGGTCGCAAATTCCTGGCATTACTTTGTAAAGTAACGTCAACTTATTGTCGTTAACAAGAGCAGTGACATGCTGATTTTTTACAGTAGGTATTTCTTCGGCTAATCTTGTAATTTCGTGGAAATGTGTGGCAAACAAGCAGTACGATTTAATATCTTTTGCCAAATGTCTAAAAATAAGTCACAAAAAAACTCACTGTAATGATGTTATCAAATTACAAAGTTTAAGAGGTGTTTATTCACTTACTCTGCTATTGACCAAGCTATACCACAACCTTCATAAGTGGAAGTTCCTCTCCCCAACTCGTCAATAATTACGAGAGAATTACACGTTGCTGTCTGTACATAACGGATATAACGTGATATACATATTTCTATTATAATTACTTAACAATAACCAACATAAAAATTAAATTACTTTTAAAATAGCAGCCGTTTCTATCATTTCCATCATAAAAGTTGATAATCCTTTTAGTTGGGAATCGTCGGCTCCCACTCGAGCCAATATACAATCCAGTAACGATATAGTCGCCTTATCACAAGGAACAAAACTACCGATGTGAGCCATTAGAGCGGTTACACCAACAGATCTAATGTAAGTACTTTTACCTCCCATATTTGGACCAGTAATAATGCAAAAGTGACAATGATCTGTAAAAGTTATCTCTCTCTCTCTATACAGACATTCGGTAACTCAAGAATTCAGATGTGAGAGATTATTATGATAAATTTTTTACCTCGCTTAAAACTGACGTCATTGGCGATATAATCCACTCCTTGTAGCATTTCTAAACAAGGATGTCTGATTTGAACAAGATTCAATTCGCCTTTTTCACTCGGAAGCATCTCGGGACGCGCGTATACTTTGTTCGCGCTTACTGCCGCAGAAGCGAACGCGGTAAGAACGTCGAGGCTTGCCAGCACACTGCCGATAGTACGCACTGTTTCGCTATAACCAGCTACGTGAAGAGAAATACACGAAAATTAGTAATCAATATTACAGTTTGATATTTTACAGTAAATTCTTATCTAAGAACTGGAACAAACCTGCAATTTCCACAATTTCCGCAATAACGTCTTTCTGTTTTTCCATGTATTTACTTCTGATAGCTATAAAGTCCTCGTTCAATTCGCTCAATTTACTGTTTCGGAATCTTACACCAGTTTTATTAGAATCCAAAATTGTATAATGCTTCTTATTCCTGAGTACTTTCTCTTCTTTCAACGTGATACGAAAGTAATAGCCGAATTGTTGATTAGATTCCAATTTTATTACTTTTCCCGCTTCCAAGCAGAGATCATCCGCTACTTTACCGAGTTGTTTCTGTATAATTTCTTCTATTTCGTCCATGGAATCTTTTAATCCTGTAACATCCGCAAACTTGTATATACACAATTATCTTATTTTCATTATATTTTTATCTTAAATTAAAAAAATTTAAATAAAAACAAAGTATACAACAACATGTATCAAATTTATTACCTTTGAAGTCATCCGAAAATCCTGGATTGATCATGAAATCGCCCTTTTCGGCAGCATCTAAATCGATTGTCTGCTCCACTAGTTGTTGAAACTTATCCATATCTTCAATAAGTTCTTTCAATGGATCTATTATCATTGCTTTCAATGCCGCCACATTCGCTTCGGACAAAAGTTGTTCTAATAGTTTTGGCAAGTGTGATACACACAGATAGATTCTAAAACATAATACAATAAACATCATAATAATAAATATACAAGTTTTACAAGTTACATATTTTGTTTCAATTGCGGCTTACTTGTAACAATCTTGCAGTGTCGACTTCTTTCTGGCTAATTTTTTCGCGAGCTGTTGCAAATCCGGTATACGCCTTAAATAATCATCACTTAGAACAGATCGTAATTCGTTATTTTTTACGAACAACTCAACGATGTCGTGCCGTTCTTTTATCAGAGACAGGTCTCTAAGAGGCTGCCGAACCCATTGCGCAATCAGTCTGTGTCCTTGTGGAGTTCTACATTTATCCAGCAATGTTAAAATACTGGAAACGGGATTTCCGTGTAAGTTAGAAGCAACATCTACAGTTGGTTCGATGTTGAGAGCTTTTATTGCCGCAGAATCTAGCCTTATATATCGCGATTGCTCCACTTGATTTAGGGTAAACTGATTCATGTTGCCTTCGTCCGATGTTAACTAAGAGAATATATACAAGAACAAGTTTTTAAAAATATATTACAGTTAAAAAGCAAAGATAGAATATATTAAAATCATTAAACTAAAATTATAATAATATTACATCTAAATATTTGATGAGAGCAGAAGTAGCAGACATGGCTAGATTTAAATTAATCTCTGGTAAAGATTGTACATTCTGTTTCTGTCCTTTTTTAAATTTTATTAATGTATTCAAATCGTCTATAATTGAATCACTGGAAAATTCACTCTTTTTTCTTAAAGTGACTAATACATTGCTTCTTTCTATTATCTAAAAAAAAGTAATTATAATAAAACACACATTTTACATAAAACAGCGCGGTATGTTTCCATACACATACTTGTTTAAGAGTATGAAATTCGTAACTTCCTTCTCCTTGAATTAACAGACATTCTTTCGGAGCGAGAGTTACAACCAGCGACTCTAGATTTGAAAACGACTCGTTGTCTTGAAACTCGGCCACGGAAATTAAAGTAGACACCACATCCACGCAACTTAAACCGACGACCTGTGCACAAATGTTTGATCATACCTAGTCTCACAGCTATTACGGATACACCTACAGCTATGTCAGTATTGCCAAACAAAATGTCTTCGAAATGCGCCAAGTTGCCGGGCGAACCTTTGAACTCTAAAACCCAGTTATGATTCTTCGAAGAACCTTGATTGACATAAATTTCAACTCTATACTGTTTCACTAATAACAAATCGCGCACAAATGTCTCGAAATGACTCTTGTTAAGAATAACACCTTGCGTTTTATGTGGTTCTGCAAGCACAATATTTAAATCAAAATACATCTTTGCGAAAAATCATGCACTTTAGAAACATAAACTTCTTTTTGAAGTTATCATTTGCACATACCAGCTCCGATCATTTTACAAACTGACGTGGTTTTGAATATTTCTTGTGCAGCAAACAAGGCATCGCTTCCGTGTACTGTGTAATAATCAGATCTATTGAAGATCCGTATTGTCGTGTCAGGTTTCTGAAATATGATTATCATCGTATTAGTGTGAATTCTAGACAATATTTTTGTAAATTTTCTCAAACGTATTGAAGCGTAAAAAAATATTTTATAAAGTACACATTATATATTCTCTGAAACCTATACATTATAATATATTCTGTTCTTTTTCTTTTTTTATACAAATTCCTTCTTGAGGAAAAATATTTTATGACAAATGTGACGAATTGAGAACGCACGGTGCGTCACTATATCGTTAGAAATTGAATCTGACACCGTGTGTTCAAGCTGTCATTTAAATTCATTCTTGACCTATTTGCGTAACGCAAGCTTTTTAGAGATAAGCACATATAGTTTTTTTATAATGCAATATCACAATTATAACTTCAATTATCATCAACGCATTATTATGTACATTTAGACTTACTAAATATTATACTACCAATACTATAATATTCAGCTCTACATTTAAAGCATAGTTATATTTTTGACAAACGTGTCTATAAGTTAGAATAAATCTACAAATAAAATATTCACATAAAAAATAGTAAAAAAAAAAAAAAACATTTTAAAATAAAAAGGTATAATTTTGTTTTCATATTTTCTATGGCTATTTTTAATGATATATATGGAATGCAATTTTTATGTAGTATGTACACTTCATGATTATACGTCATTATTGTTTTGAGAAGTATCGTCACATATTTCATACATTTCCAGAAAGAAATTAAAAACCTTGTAACATATCTGTAGGTCAATGTCTATCAAGAGGTCAGAGTATATCATAGGTCGTCACAGATTCGACGCGTGTGGATTTATAGAAGTTCGGAATCTCAAGAAAATGTTAAGTAAATATGTTAGCGTGTAATGAAAAAACATGCAAAATATTTTGCAACTAATCTCGTATCTATCCCGTATTTAGAATATTTTTAGTTTACAATTTTTATCTCCTATAATATTTTCTCTATTAAATTATGTGATATTTCTTTCTTTTTAATCTACTTTAGTTTTGAATTTTCTGAGAGACAAACATAAAGAAGGAAATTGTTACAGATTTTTTAATATATACATGTTAAAATGAATTGCTAAAATAAATAATGTTTTTATCCAACAATAAAATTATTCCAATTACAGTCCTATTTCTTAAATGTAAGTGCATTGTTTTTCCAGTTAATGAACGTTAGCTTCTCGATGGGAAACTCCAACAGCCTTAATAGCACCCACATATTGAGGTCAGTATCGGGGAAATATTATTCACCCTCAGCTTGATAAAAGGTCATGGATCTCTATTCCAGAAAGGTCAGTAATTTCAGTAGTAAAGTAGGTCGTTTTTGTTTGTTGCAATCGAGTTTTTCCTTTCGATTTCTTTCCAATGCTACAAGTTTAGAAATGTTCCTGGAAGATAATGGCCTTTACGTAACAGAATAACCTTGAAATTACTTCTGATACTGAATGAAAGTCAATCCCACAACAAGGATGTTACAAATCCAGAATGACTTAATCAATGACACATCAAACTAAATATGGAAAACCGCTCTGTAGCCACTGTAGGCACTACCTGGAAGTCGTAGAATCGTGTTTGTTCTACACGTAAGGCGCAGCATATATTAAACATTTAATTCATGTTACGTTACAACTATCCGAACAGATTTGATTAGTAGGATACTTCTAGGAACATATTCTGACACTTCTCATAACAAAACCAAATCTCCATGTTACTGAGAATTACATGTGATAAGGACAAGCATGAAATGGAATGAATAAAAAGAGATGATGATCGCTAAGAGCGAAAAAAGAATATTCCGCGAGAATCATCAGTAAGAAGAAGGGGAAGAGAACATAAATGGATTTGCAGTAATCTGCTGCTGCTGTATGTGGCCTACAGTGTTAGTGAGAACATCTCTGCATTGACATCTGAATCATAAGTGCATCTCGATTTTTTTACTACAAGGTAATAAAGTACAGTGCATCTGTAATTATAAAAAAGACAGGTGTTATTAATGTATAAAAATTGTGATTCAGTAGTGAATACGAAATGAGAAATTACATCATTCGTTTCGAAACAATAAGAGAAACTGTTTATTGCTGTTTTATTTTTTTTACATTGAGATTCGAATCAAGAGATTCAATCATCCTATAAATTTTTGAATTAAATTTGCATTTTCATGAGTATTATTTACACGTTTAAAAAATATATTTGCACGTACATCCGAGATATTGGCTCGTATGGACCTTAAAACTTAGTTGAACATTATCACGAGCTTTAAAATTTGTTGTCTATTGCTTGTTCTTTATAATAAAGTAACGTAAGAAGAGACCATATAACGTTACTTAATAAAATTTGTACAATCTCATTTTTGACAAAAAAGATATGTTTTATACATGTTTCTTATAGTTTTGCTAGGTTTTCTATAAAACTTATGTGTATATTTCCAAGAGAATTTTGTGCAATATTAATGTAAAAACTTTTTCTACTCAAAAAATCGTTATGATAACAATCGCGAAAATGCGCGAAATATTTCACATTAAACTTTTTCTTCTTTTTTTCCTCTTTTCTCTTCCTTATTTATCGCTGACTTTGATGAACTCGTCAATGTAGTTATCTTCAAGTAGCTTTTACGAAACAGCACAAATTTAAATTGATAAATTATCAATTATGAGAAGAACATATAAGAATTTTAGCAAGAACACTGAGAATATTAACTGATGTGAGAAAAAATTATAACAAAAATATCTTATCCGAAATATTGTTTTTCAGAGATCGGATATGGCGGTGGGACGAATAATCGTTTTATCCGTGTTAATTACTCAAACACTATCAGCGCCAAGTGGCTGCATAGAATCATGCAATTTTTATCAAACATCCTATCAGAGTCATCGCGCGTCAGGCGGTTATCAGGATCATGCGGGATTGATTGAAGGAGGCACACATCTGAACGATCACGATTATGCCAAGCCAGGAAACTGGACGGAACATAATCAGTTTGACACAGAAGCTGGACACGGAAAAGTTCACGAAGAACGAGGCCAATATGTCGAGGGATCGAAAAGAGTGCGATATTACAAGAAAAATTACACTTCGTCTTACGGTAACATAAACGGATTAGATGCAACGGAATTAGGTGATTTGAGCGCTCAACGGAGATACGATTCAGTGCGCATTCCGAGTAGTCAGCATCTCGATTCTCAAAGTACATATGGCCAATCGGGACAGACAGTGAAAGAGACCGGATACAATACTATGCACAGTCAACAGACACAGTCGTCGTCGTCGTCGTCGTCGTCGTCGTCGTCAACAAGAACCGATAGCAAGAATGAGAAACTGGAAGATTTCGGGGATTATAGCGGACACTCGCAAGTGAATCAACAACATGTACCCACCAACGTGAACACGCAAACGATCGACACGCAGCACCACATCGAACCCACTCCCGGAAATTGGAGCAGAGTGGATTCTTACAGAACTGACGGAGGTCACGGACGCGTCTTCGAGGAAGAAGGTCAGTACGTAACCGGGCCCAAGAAAGTCCGTTACTACAAGAAGAATTACACCTCCAGCTACAGCACGTCTGGCGTTCCGCAGACCAACATCGGCTCGACAAGACTGAGTGAATTGCACAATGAGTTGCAGAGAAATGTACAAAAAGAACTCGACAATCTCAGAAGAGAGTTTCACAAATCTTCCAGCAGCGAACACACCGCCTCAAGTGTAGGCTCGATGGATTTGTCTCAGGAAACAGTTGGCTTTCACGGCAACGATCTTCAGACAGCCGAGAGTGACACTTACAGACAACAGCTGGGTTATCGTCCGTCTGTCGGAACTGTACGCCATTATACTGGCGACCAGCAGCAGCATAGAGAAATCTACACTGATACAAGACAACCACTGACTCACACATATCCTTCCAGTACGTACGACACGGACAGCCAAAGAACCTATCAAAGCCATCAGACTTATACTTCTCAAGCGCGTCCCGTTTCTCAATCAGGTTATTCAACGCAACATGCATTAGTCTCCGATCATATACAGGTTCCAACCAGGAGCGATTATCACCAAACAAGCTTGCAAAACGCGCATTCCAGTAGCAATGATCGTCACGACGAAATTCAGCGCACAGAAGTTTTCGGTTCGCATCAGCAGTCCGGTGTGGCCCAGAATCAATTGCTCACCGACACCACTCAACAGGTGTATAATCCTAGTTACGACACTTATCCCAGCAGACACGGTGAATCTAGACATTACGAAGAACACTGGAGTTCTTCCAGCCATGGCGGAGGACACGTAGCGCGACCTGCAGACTACATGCATGGTACTGAATATGCAGGCAGAACGCATTACGATCGGGACGCGTACAACGAGCATCGCGGTCGTCATCACACCGTACAGGGATACAACTCGCAAGCTGCACACGCCAGTGAGAGCAGTTACAATTCCGTGTTCGGAACGAGTTCGGGAAAACATGTCACCGGATCGCTAGACTTGTCTCACGTGGCACCGGGCGCCGCTGATTGTACCGAAGAAACCCAACAATATCAGCAGCAGACCAGATACCATAGAAAATATAAACGAGATGATCATCACGTACAACAGCATCAAACAGACGATCAAATGTTATCGCAGATCGCCGATCAACAATCGGAAGATTTAACGCAACAGACACAAGGATCTGACGACCTAACACAACAAACAAGCGGTAAACTTGAATTCGGTCAGCAGACCGTTGATGGTCAACAACTAGAAGACTTGACGCAGCAGACACAAGGCCGACTGGAATTCGGACAACAGATTGTTGGTAATCAACATCTGGAAGATTTAACACAACAAAGCGAGCAGTTTACGCAACAGACACAAGGATCTCACAATGATCTTATGCAACAAACAAGTGGTAAACTTGAATTTGGTCAGCAAACTGATAGTCAACAATTTGAAGACTTGACGCAGCAAACGCAAGGCCAACTAGAATTCGGACAACAAACGATTGGTAATCCACATCTAGAAGATCTAACACAACAAAGTGAGCAGTTTACGCAACAGACACAAGGATCTCATGATGATCTTACGCAACAAACGAGCGGTAAACTTGAGTTTGGTCAGCAAACGCAAGGCCAACTAGAATTCGGACAACAAACGATTCGGACAACAAACGGTAATCCACATCTGGAAGATTTAACACAACAAAGTGAGCAGTTTACGCAACAGACACAAGGATCTCATGATGATCTTACGCAACAAACGAGCGGTAAACTTGAGTGATGATCTTATGCAACAAACGAGCGGTAAACTTGAGTTTGGTCAGCAAACCATTGATAATCATAAATTAGAAGACTTCACGCAGCAGACCGAAGGTCAATTGGAATTTGGACAGCAGACTGATGATCAACAATTAGAGAAATTATTGCAGCATACTGAAAAGCTCGAACAAAGAACACCACGATCCAAAAGTTTTGCAGATAAGATTGAAATCGGACATCACAGTAATCAACATTTAGAAGACTTAACACAGCAAAATGAACAATTTGCTGAGCAAATGCAAGGATCGAATTATTTCACGCAACAAACAAGTGGTAAACTAACGTTCGATCAGCAAACAGGTGGCGGACACCAATCGAAAGACTTAACACAGAACAGTGATAAACAATTTACGCAGCAAACAGAAGGTCAACTTGAATTTGGGCAACATTCTGTTGGTAATCAGCACTTAGAAGATTTGACACAGAAAAACGAGCAATTTGCTAACGATTTTACACAACAAACAATGGGACATATACAATTTGGTCGACCAGAAGTCGAAGACTTGACTCAGCAGGAAAATGAAGATTTGACTCAACAAAATGGAGGATTCAATGATTTTACTCATCAAACGTCAGAACATTTAGAACAGAGTCAAGAACAACAACAAAGACCTAGCTTGTCGGAATATTATACACAACATATGAAACAATTTTCTCAACAAAATGATTGGAATACAATTCTCTCACCTTCTCGACACCCATCTCACACCAACAACAAACCATCAGACCAATGGCAATTAGAACAAATGTCGCAGCAAACGGATTTTGATCGAGATTTTACTCAACAAACTGATCACCAATCAGCACCAACACCGGCACCAAAACCGAAACCAAGACCACGATATCATCAACATGCTTACATTCCATCAGAAAAAGATACAAAAATCGATAACACTTATAAACCCATTGAAGTACATTCGGAGCCTGATATAGATACTCCTGAAAGAACTTCTACATCTGATTATCATAGATCACAGATTGTATATTCGCAGAGTCCAGGAAGCAGCGTGTATAACAATGGAGGAGAGAACTTAGATCGTTTACACTGGATACATAAGTCGAATGATGCTTCGGTAGGCTTGCAATGGCATTATACGTATCATCCTAGTGATCTAATTAATGTCGAAGGCACTTATTATGGTTCTAATATCAATCCGCAACAAACGCAAGAAACGCAACATCAGTCAAGACGATTTGACTTTAGTCAACAGGAAACGCAAGAGGACAAGCATGTATTTGAACAGAACCAGCAATTAGGATCTTCTCAACAAATCGAAAAATCTCACTCTAAGAATCAGTTTAATCAAAATTCCGAGGAAATTCCGGCAAAAGTGATTCCTCTGCAGAATTCACAGCAAACCACAGAATTAGACAAACAACAGATGCAAGTTGCAGGACAAACTGAAGAACCTCAAATAGAACCGCGAATTTTACAAGCATTCGGAGGAGGACCATATGACCCGTCACATACTGATGATATCTACAACAGAGTTACAATAAATCCTAGTGCTACTTTGCCACCTATATACAGTGATGATCCATGGGACATTAGAGAGAAACCAAAGGAGATGATACCTTGGATAGTGGCGCATAAAATGTCTACAGAGAACACACCAAAACTTATTGACACAACTACACCGGCAGTAGAAACTACTACACTTATAACAGAAACTACAACAGCATCCTTCTGGAACAGGCTTGGCAAGAGAATAACTACCACGTATGGCAAAGCTAAAGAAAAAGCTAAGGAAATCTTTGGTTGAAAATTACTTTAGGTTTGTTTAGCGACTTAAGCAAAAAAATATTTTTTTACATTAAATAAATAAACTGAATCGATCATTATATAAACAACACATATGTACATTTGCAACTCTACTTATCAACAGTAAAAAGAAAATCAAGGAATCAAGAATAAAAAATATAATCGCAATATATGAGCCAACTCGAATAGAATTATTCTATTAGTATTATGAGAAATATCATTAATATAAAGCTAAGTCACATTTTTTTACTTTTTATGTAAATAAAAGATTTTCTTCTAATAACAGCTTGCTCCATCATGAATTCTGTACATATAAGCACTTAGATTTTTGTGTGTTTCATATGTGTTTACTTATATTATTGTCTCTTTGCAATATGTGTGTGACATCTATTTTTCTCATACAATATCATTTATCTATGTCAATCAAATAAACGAATTTATTGTAATTCTCTCTTTTACATAACTGGTTTTGTGATATTGTTAAAAGAAATTATTAATAAAGAAATAAATCAGATATATTTTATATTACAAAGTTTTAAATTTTTTCCTTAATTCAAGATAATATATCAAAATACATGTGCATATAATCATTATTCTAAATGCAGAAAACATCTGAAGTAACAATCAATATATCAATAATTGTTGATAAAAATACAATAGATATAAATTATAGTAAGATAAAAAAAATAATTTAATTATTTACTACAGATTTTATGAACTATATTTAAATATAATTAAATTATATGCAATATGTACATTAATAAATATCTAGTACATAAAAAAATATCTTTTGTGTGATCTTACCTCTGGAAGACTTTTAAAAAATCTGACAAAACTTTGTTGCGTAGAAGGATCTAAAATATAAAAAATTACTGTGAATATGTGCGTAAACAATTGCCAAACAAGATGTTGGTTAATTCGGTATCTCGTACATACCCATGCTAAATTGTTGATTGGGTTGCACCGCCATGTTTTTAACACAATATAATACGACACCAGTAATACAAAACGTGACAGAACAAGAAGTGACAGAATATTGTTTAGAATTTATCAGCTTTTTTTATACTCTTACCAAACGCATTCAACCACCACAATATACACGCGATCACTGTTTCGCGCGCATATTACGCGCCATCTTCGCACTTTTCTCGCAACAACACACGTCCAACTTCATGATTATTGGTCATCTAACGAATCTAACGGAATAATTGTTCTTGTAATATATCAAATTCAATTAGTTCACGCGGTTGTTATATACAAAAAGATATTACACATAAAAAGACAAATTAAATATCAAATTCATTTCGACAAAAAATTCCGTATATAAAATATTTTTGTTCGAAGCACAACTTTGACTTAAGTAGTAATTTTCACGAACGACAATGTACATACATAATGAAAACTTTTAGTTCGTTTAAATAAAAATTCCTTTTTTTAGATACACACCAACAAGACATGATTAAGCACATAACTAAGTTCAGTCACAAAATTGTATCTTCAATATTATATTCGCAGAGGTCAAGAATATATTTAATATAAAGCATATAAATTGTTAATAAATTTTGACCTTTGATCAAAATTTAACATTGATTTTTTTTATTAAAGAGAAAATTATATCAATTATAATTTGCGTTGAATAACAGGAATTTTTATATATTATATGATATTAAGAATTCCACAATATTTTTTATATAATAGTTTATGTAATAGTTTGCACAAATCTTACATGTATATACCTATATACACATACATATGTATACATATATAAGTATATATATAAATAAAGTTATATGTATATATAGTGAGAAAGGGAGGATTGTTTTTAAAGATTACAAGTCAGTTGTAACATTTTTAACACAGTTTTAGTGTGGTCAAGAGTGAATTGATATTTTTATATATATCGTGAAAATGATACTATAATAAAAGTATTTTACAATGCGCCGTAACTGGTTTTAATCTTAAAGCTTTGTACGGATTTTTATCTGTTTTTTTCTTTCATGTTCCATGATCAGAATAAGATAGAGCCGGCACGATTTGGACAACTTTTGTTTTTACATTTTGTTACTTTACTTTTCTCTCGTTTTCTAATTTGTTTACTTCTGATAAGCCGATTAAACCTGAGGCAAAGAATGGGACTTTATTACTCAAGATCGCAATGATAAAGAAATGGAAAACCAAGAGGTGTCAAATTAAAAAAATCAGTAATTCAAGATGCAAAATCGTGCCGGCACGTGTGTAAGTGAGATATATAAGGCATATTCTCATAAACTCTCAAACGCAAGAACATTGGGTTGTCGATTATGATTTACGAACATTTTATAGCAATATGTATTCGTATGTGTGTATTTTGTATATATATATTATACATATATGCATATACATAATATTTATAGTAATAATTACGTTTTGTTTTTTTAGACAACCTGAAGTTCTTGAACGTTTTTTTTTTTTTTTTATACTCGAGCATTATTTTATACAATTTAAAGTCGAAACACAAAAAATCAAAAATTTTCAATGATCATGTATATATATAATTATATGCATATATTTATATAGTCTACATAACTCTTGTAGAGATATACTACAGAAAAGGCCTGTTTAGTGGACACTTAAAAATAAGCTTTGCACATATTCAAAATAAAAAGCCTCAGATTATATGCAATATTACATATAAATATAATATATATGTATATATATATATTGCATATAATACGCACGTATTTGGATCTAGCAATTTTTAATCTTTCTAGATAAAATAATCTTGTCGCTTTTACACGTTGCAAATATCAATTGTTTATCATAATTAAAAATAAATACTAAAAAATAAACACTGTTAAAAAAAAAAAAAAAAAAAAAGTTCAAAAGAGACATTTTCCTACATTTTTCGGAGAATAGTAAAAGTAAATATAAACCTGTTGACATCGATGCCGATAAAATCGATCTGTTTATACATGTATATAAATCCAGTCTGTCATAAATATACAAGAGAATTACGTATACGTTAATTATCTATACGAGGTACTCAAATACTCGATATGCATGCGTCTCCACATATCATTTTGCAAAACGGGATAAATTTGTGCTGTATCACATGCATGTTGTACTATTCATTTTTACAGGACCTTTTTAATTTTTGTGTGTGTGTAACTTTTTTCTAACCATACGTACCACTACTGTTGTTTTCATAACTTTATATATATCGAGCGCACAGATACGAGATATACATACATACGCGAGACACATTTCCGAAATTTCTTATTATATAAACTTCCTTAGATCTCTCTCTCAATCTCTCTCTCTCTCTTTCTCTCTCTCTCTCTCTCTGTTTTGAAAGTTTTCTGAAAGGTTAAACGTTGCACAGTACGCTTTTCTTACTGTTGATTATGTGCAATATTATATAATTATGTAGATACATAAATTTATCACTATATACTTTTAACTTTGTAAATAATAAATAGCACAATAACATTAATGTCCCTTATTACACGTTGGTTCTTCACTACGTATATGCACACATCGAGACATATTGAATACAGCAAGCGTTATCGTTTGTTGAGAACGTTGACAAAACTCCTAAATTTCGCTTGTACCTCTGGTATTTTCGCTAGCGTTTCCTCCATAACGTTCCTCAGTTTTGCCAAATCCGGCATTTTCTCGCACGATTCGATATTTAACAGCTGTGTGAAAAACTGTTCCCAAGCCTCTTTCTTAGCGTATCTGTGACGTAAATCAAGAAAAAAAACACATAAATATGCATACAGAATGGATTCTTAGTCATATTATTATTTCTTGTTGGCAAGAAACACATACAGTGCTCTTTGGATTAATGTTAATAATTATAAAATTTTATTTATATACCTTGGTAGTTTTGATGAAATAAACCAACGGCCACCTACGTTGGTCACTCTCATGTAATTGCCAAATAACAAGCAATGACTGGTTGCCGCTAAACAGTACAAATCAGTCTGGTATGTCCAAGGTCTTCCAGTTTGCATCTCGATACAAGTGAAATCTTCAGTTTTTATAACTTGCGTAAACACTGTATTTTCCGGTAACAATTTCATGTCTATACTACATCCAAAGTCAATCAACTGTATAGTAGGTCTCATATCTTCTGTTGGTCTGTCAATGTAATTACAAAAACGTTACAAGTGTATTGTTTATCAGATATCACCAAGATAGATTTAAAAATAATACTAACGGTCGCATTAATAAAAAATTATCTGGCTTTATATCTCCGTGTATGATTTGACATTTGTGTAAGTACTCTACGATTTGAATCATCTCGATTGTGAAGAAAATAGCTATGCACTCTACCAAGGGCTTGCCAGTGGCCACCTTGATTTGATTTGTCACTCCCAACAACGTTCCGTACTTGGAATATTCTGAAACTAGTATACTGCCGTTGTTGGCCACATATGCCGTTGTAACGTCCATAAAACCGCGTAACTGTAAAAGAAAGCAAGTTAAATGATATGTATATTAATATGTATATATAACGAAGAAACTTGGATATGGTGTGGCAGAGAAGATTTAGATATATTTGTACTGTACCATATGTGGATTTGTAAGACGTGCTTTTATCTCTCGTACGATATAATATTCCCAAACCCAGGCGGGTCTTTGTGTTTTGAGAGCTACGGTCTCGCCTGTTTGCAAATTGACTGCTTTGAAAACTGTTCCGTACATTCCTTTTCCAAGGCACTTTTCCAAATCATACGCATCGGTGCCTGCCAAATAATTTAGTGAAAAAAACTGTGAGAAAATGTTGTAAGTAATATACATCTTATATAATCCACGCAATTGAAAATTCTAACCGAGCGTAATCATAGTAGAAGGCACAAGCTTGTTTAGATTGGTATCTATTCTTATATATCCATCTGCGTGTTGGGGTTGTGGGAACTTTATCTTCTTCAATAGGCCAGATATCAAGTTCTTGTCAAAGGGATTTAAATCTCTTGAGGGGAGTTGGAAATCCTCTTCCTCTACCTGTTCCATAGGTTCATTCTCTTCGCATTCCATAGTGTCGACTTTTGCCTCCTCGAAGGGAGCGGTTTCTTCCGTAAGTTTCAAATTTATGGTTTTCCTCAAATCACAATTATTTTTTATCTCAGACGTTATTTGGTCTACATTTCGTTGTACCGTTCGCGGACTCTGAGCGTGCACAGCTTGAATTTGAGCGCGCAGCTTTTGGTCGTAAGATTGATTCGCAAATAGTACGGATTCGTTTGACTCCTCTTCTGGAACTTCAGACAAAATCGCAAAAATAATTTTCATCCTCGATAAAAAAACAGTTACAAAACAATTAGAATATTTCTTCTAAAAATACACGTACTTGTATCCACAGGTTGTTCTTTAATAGGAGCCATATCTTCTCTTGTTAATGTAAACGTTAATCCGGTGGTTCTGGTGTAATTACCGCTACTTGAACTGCTTGAACCATATTCTCGAGTGGACTCCATTATTACGCTCAATTTGTCATCACCTTCGACAGTAGCGGGTGCTTCCATAATTCTACACAAGTAAAATTTGAAGTAAAATAACATGTATCGTAAAAAAAATAAAAATTCAAAAGCTAATCGATACGTACGGTTGAGACACGGAGTCCTGACTTGAAAATTGCGGATTATCTTTTACTCTATACGATTGCTTAAATTGATTAGTCATTGGTGTTGAACTTGCTAGCTGCGTATTAAAGGCTTCCGTGTAACAAGTCTGGTTAGCGGGTGAGAGAGGAGTTACACCCAAGTTTTCATCGATATATAAATTATTTTCGTCGAGTTTGGGCATGTTTTCCTCAAGCGGCCCATTATAATCCACAACAATAGCGTTCTCCTTGTCCTCCGCGCTCTCAAGATATTTAATGTCTTTGCGATTCATTCCGGGTGATTTAATATACGGTAACTCGGATGGCATTCTGTACGGTTTGCTGCTCGTTTCAACATCGGTATCGTTATATGGCGTAAAATGCAATTGTTTTGACGACTCCATGTTTTGTTGCATCATAGGAGGAGGCTCCATTGATGTCGGGTATTGTTGATATCCAATTTCATTGGGCAACATATTACCGTAAACAGAATGTTGCATATGTTGCATATGTTGGTGTACATGTTGAGGTTGCTGAGAGTGCAAGATATGCGGGTTATGCGGAGATTGGTGATGAATATGAGACTGATGATGCAACATTTGAGTGTGACTGTGAGGCGATTGTAAATGCTGCGAATGAGAAAGAGAAGAATGATGTGCAGAGTGCATTTGCTGATGCGATGAAATCATTTGTTGATGATGTTGAGGATGATGTTGATGATGTTGTTGGAGATGCGACTGCTGCACTTGATGATCATGATGTTGCTGCTGTACTCGATGCTCATGATGTTGCTGCTGCACTTGATGATCATGATGTTGTTGCACTTGATGATCATGATGTTGCTGTAAAAAAAATATTATTTTTCTTTTATGTACGTAGTGTATGTATTTTCTACATATTTTCTACAATGTGCAGTATATAAAACTATGGAACATTACAAATGTGTTATTTTCTATACCTGCATCTGATAATAGCTGTTTTGCAAACCATGATTTGCATACACAGCTTGCTGTTCTTGTGTATGATAACCATGGTGTGACATGTGATAACTATGGTGATTTTCTTGATCATTATAAATTTGCACATTGTATCCTTGATGATGCTTATTACTAGTCATCGCGTGCTGAGTCATTGAACCGTCCATATGTATATCAAATGACATCTTGTTTCTCGAATCCATTATTCTAGGTGCTACAGGAGGACTTCGAAAGCGCGAAGTAGTCATTTCCGGAGATTGCCACAAACTTTGTACAACCGACATAGCTTCCTTCGTATTCGCCGTGAGACTTTGTCCAAGCAAATGTTCTTCGGATGAAGCGTGGTGCTGATGCATAAAGTTCGACGTTTGTAATTTTCGTTGCGTATTCAATTCGGCTTCGATTCTATCTGCTTCCATCCGTTGCTGCTGTGCTTTGAGTCTCTCGGCTTCGCGTCTCTCAGCTTCCATTCGTTGTTGCGCTTCGAGTCTTTCAGCTTCCATCCGTTGTTGCGCTTCGAGCCTTTCGGCTTCAATTCTCTCCGCTTCCATTCGTTGCTGTGCTTTGAGTCTCTCGGCTTCGAGTCTTTCAGCTTCCATCCTTTGTTGCGCTTTGAGTCTTTCGGCCTCGATTCTCTCGGCTTCTCTTCTTTCAGCCTCTAACCTTTCCATTTCTCTCCGCTCAGCTTCCTGTCGTTGAGTTTCTAAGATCTGATTCTCGACATCATACTGTTGTCTCTGCAATTCTTGCTGATCAACATGAAAGCTTTGTCTATTGATTTCAACTTCTCTGTTCTGCTCTTCCAATCCTTGCAAATGATAAATATTTTCGTAATTGTTAAGTTGGGATTCTCCATTGGTTTCATGTATACAAGTCATCGACATGTGTTTATTTTGTAGAAGTTGTGCCTTTCTATGCCTAAAATAGTATCAATCTTTTATATACCTCTTGTGTGTAAGCTAATTCATAAAAATTATATAATTAATTATATGTATAATATTGTTTTATTTTATATATACACGTGTATACACAACAGTTTTGTTTAATTTCTTTACACAGCGTACCTTTCAAAATAAAGTTGCGCTCTAATTTCCTCCATACTACGATCAACATTATCAGCATAGACTAACTCTTTGGGATAATGTGGTTTTTGCATAATATTTGGATCTATTGGATCAGCTACGTATACCGGCACTCTCAAAGCATCATGGAATTTACTACCATCGGCAAAAGGTATGTGATTTGGAAACAATTTGATTTTTTCTAAATTATCCTCATCATTCTGATCTTCGTGAACTGAAAAACAAACTTTTCATTATTTTTCCACAAAACAATATATTTTAACTCTAATTTGCTACATTTTGTAGTCATTTTTAATACCCTTGAAGCCCGCCTTTACAGTAGGAGCGATCAATGGACCCCTCCTGCTTCCACTATTCCAGGGTCCAGGCTTGAGAGTGTTTTCCTTATGCACCGTATCCTCTATAGGTACGTGATCTAATATACTAGAACCTTTCATTTCTCCAGGTATGTCATCCTATTGTGATCAATTAACATTTGTAATGCAATATATTTTTAAAACATTCACATTTCTTATTGTGCCACTGTATTGACGTGTATGTCTTACTTGATATATTTGTATTTTAGAATTGGGCTTTGCGTTTTGCATAGAAGTTGAGATTTGCGGTACAGTTCCTGGATAATAATCACGCACGCGATGACCCGTTCTCACAGTGCCGACTTTCTTACCAGCCCTTATCGCTCTTAACGAACTGAAAGCCTGACGTTGCTCAAACAAGGAAATATCGTTCTTTTCTTCGACTCGTCCGAGTGTTTTGCGCGCCACAGCCAATTGAAAGTTTCTGAAGATAACGTGAACAATTCCATAACACACGTGAGTCAATCTGACGATATTATTGTAGTTTATGAAAAATGAAAGTATCCTCATACTCGTGTGCATAGTTTAATTCTTCAAATGGTTCCGCTCGGGCAGACAGTCCCATTAAATAAACTTCATCCGCGTGTTTATAATCTTCAATTTGCTCCAATTCAAACGCCCAGGCTCTGTACATATCTGCGACCATAGTCCCAATACCATTGCTGTGCAAGAGTTGATACAATTCCAAAGGATTCTTTTGCATACTTATCTAAAAATAAGAATCTTTATTATACATATATACATACATATTTATATACAATATACACACAGCACAAGTTGCTACTCACATAATTAATCCACAAACGTATGTATCTACGATCTTGATGATACTTGGTCTCCTTTTCAAATATTGTTAAACATTGTTGCAAGAGTCTTCCAATATGGGACTCGTGTCCACTTTTTGGATAACTTTGTTCCACCCAAAGAATATATTCGTACCAATTTTCCAGAGGATCATCTCCCTGATAATTCTTGATTGCCTCTTCGTACATTCTGGACACAAGTAAAAGTCATAGTTCAAATTAGCAAATCGTTTAATGTTTCTTGAAATGATAAAATGATTAATTTATACATTTCAGAACCGCCATACGTAATATTATAGAAACGCTTACTGCTTTTCCTGTAACAGTAACTGTTGCGCATCCGCGTCCTCCTGGGCTCTCAATGCGGTTCCCAATTGTGCGGCATTCCGTCCGTATCTCAACGGCTGAATATTCTCTTTGTAAGTGGCTATTACCGTCGCAGGATCCATTTTTTGTTTCGACTCTTTATGTTGTTTATCTTTCGGAGACTTCCTTCTCAACATACACTAACAAAACAACAAAAAGTTCGACAATTAACGCGAGCAGTACTAAAAAATCAGCATCCCAATCGAGTATACGATTATAGACGTATAAAAATGTAAACATTCTTTAGTTTCAAAATTGTCAATAGAACACACACACACACACACACACACGCAAGAAATACGTGTGACAAAAGTGTGACAACGCGACGATCTCTATTCTCTGACGAAATAATCGAAGTATCGAACTGGCGACACCGATTTCGAATTCGCAAAGTGGTGCAGTTCGATATTCGTCGACATCGATGCGCGTGTTCGTCGAGACGTCGCGAAAACATACACGGGAAACGTGGACGAGTTGGTCGGCGTCTCTGAATAAGTCAAATTCCCATCAGGATGGTATGCACACCTTCTAGCTTACCGCAGCTTCTTCGCATATTACACAGGTCCCAGCAGAGTAAAGGAGTTGGACCTTTAAATTCGAGAGCGTGTCTATCGAGAGCCTTGAGTTGTGACGGACGCTATACACCGAGAGAGAGAGAGAAAGAGAGAGGCCGAGAGATTAGGTTAGGTCCGCGCTCCAACGGCTTTTAGGGAGGTTCACTCAACGATTTAAAACTTTAACCGTCTTCCCATTCATGTAATTGACAACTTAAGGATGTCGCGTCGCGTCGTCTCAGCGTCTCACGCCGGCGAGCAGCAGCCGAAATCTCAATCAGTTAATCGAGTTTTGGATCGGCGTCGTCGTCGTCGTGCAGCAGCAGCGCAAAGTCAGCTGCAGTTGAACGCGGACATCAACGACGCCGTTACGCAGCACCGCTGGCTGGCCTCGGGCGTTTTTTCGCACGGGATTTCACTGGTTGAAATTTACCGATAGCACAGCTGTTCGTATCCTCGCATGTTCCTCCAAAGACGGGGATTCGGAGAGACGGGGATATCTCCCTCCCGTGAGCGCTACTGTTCCTATAGTAACACGGTTTAGATTAGAGACCAACGAAATTGGGTACGTCAGTGACTCTCAATCGGTGCGAATAAAAACCGATGCGATTTCACCCACCGCGTTCGCATTTTCATGCCACAAGCAGGCGATAAAACTCACTTTATGTTACATATATGTGTGTGCATATGTATAATATATATCAGGTAACAATAAAAAAACACAATAAGAATATTTCGTTTTACGGGAGATTGAAGGATTCGGTTTGATGTTGTACCTTTTTAACGCGAATTTCGATTTTTCTCTCTGATCCAGCTTTCTCTTTCTTTAACCGCAACTAATCAACCACAACCGCGTCGCGATTAAACGTAACCTCTAAAACTTTGATCGTTACATATATATATTATATACATATGCATATAAAAATATACATACAGCAATTCTCTCGAGAGGGATCGCAGAACAAATGTGTATATATATATGTGTGTGTGTCGAAACACACGTTTGTGACACAGTTGTCACGTTTCGAATGTAAAAAAAAAAAAAAAGAATAAACTCTTTAAAATATTGAGCATAATTTGAGAAAATAGACAAAAAAGAAAAGACAAATCAAGAAAAGTCTGAAAATGTTCAGTAAAGATAATTTTTGAGAAAATTACTATTCTTATTGATCTTTTTATCTTCAATATTGAAATAATTTGATAGAAATTGTGTAGCACAATATTTGTGTATATAATCATGTAGAAACATAAATTTAACTTTCAACAATGGGTTTTTAGATCTCGGAGTCTGATTCACTTACGGAGCAACCCCAAGTGGCTGTAAATCCAGCTTTCGTGTGAGAAGTTTTGTAAATAATTGCAAGATCTTTGTGCTATGCGCGAGGCACGCCAGAAAATGCTTTTCACGTTGCTAATTTATAAAGAAATCATAAAGGGAATAAGCGGCACTTTGCGACAAAATCGGCATCTTTTATTGAGCTATATTTTCATGGAATATCTTTGTCACATGTTGCGAAAATTGTCTAAACAAAATCTGCGCTGGATCACAATGCCAGACGTGGCTTTGAAGCGTCTACTGAACGATGTAAAAGAGACGCAAAGTCAATACATTGATTGCGATTCTTGCGCGCTGGCAAATGTGCAATTATTCTTAAACCAATCGTCAAGTGGTTGGTTTCACATATATTCGATGCTTTCGACCAAGAAATACAAATTAATGATTGCATCCTCACCTGACGTTAAAGAAGACGCCATCCTAGTTTCCGAAACAATGCGACACAATTTGCAAACTGCTCTTCGTTGCGAGCAATTAGACAAATCGTGTTTTTTATGTAAGTAATAACAGCGCTTGTCAAATTTATTATAAATTTAAGTTTTTACATCAAATTTATTGTTTGTTTTTTTTTATTAATAATATTTTTTTTTCATCATATCTTCGAATTTCATAAGGGGATAAAAACTATCGAGTAGTCAATAATTAAGTTTCAATATTCTTTTAGTGCCATTGACAGACGACGCGGTGGAGTTTGCGATTGAGGCGAGAATATCCTCAATCGCCAGTCCGTACGATTGCGCGACCGAGGTGGTGAATGCTGTGTTAGAAAATTACTTCTCATATCCTCGATATTTACATGTGAATGATATAATTAAGATCGACGCGAAGAAATACGCTCAGGATCGATTTTATTCGTCGTCTTCTTTCGCGATTCCTGTGTTATATTTTCTAGTCAAATCCTTGAAACTGAATCGCAACGGACAGCTCGACAGCGTTAACAGTTGTTACATTGTACGCGGGGAATCGACGCTTATTCAAGAAGCGCAGGTTCACAGCTACATCCCCCGAAGACACGTTTATTCGTTTTCGAGCAATGATACTTTTTCACGAAAAGAAACGGAAAGAGCATTAAACGACGTTGGATATCCGTCAGCCCTGACGGAATCTCTGGAGCGTTTAGAATCTTGCGTCGTGCCTTTTCTAAACGAAGGTGAACGATAAACTTGATACACATCTCTCGATAATACTTAAATAATATGACGTTATTTAAATATATTATTTATTTTTTTATTTTTTTATTTTTTTATTACATATCTGTTGCAGATGTCCAATTGCACGTGAGGCCGATCTTTCTTGTGAAAGGATCGCGAGGTTGCGGCAAGGACGAATTGGTTCGAGTCGCGTCGGAAAGATTAGGACTGAATATGTACGACGTCGACTTCGCAGAAGTGCAGACTTTAACGTCAGCGCAGACCGAAGCGAAGCTTAGAACAGTACTGCAGAATGCGCAGCGATACGTGCCGTGTATATTGTATTTAAATAACATTCAAGTGCGTTCCCATAAGTGAATACGTTGCGCATTGAATCAATTTATTGTTAGTACACAAATCGATTTGATAAGAGAAATATCTCGCAGGTGTTCGGCAAGACGGCTGAGGGTCAGAAGGACGAGAGAGTTATTTCCGCATTCTCAACGGAGATCACCGCATTGTACGACAAACGTCGAAGATTTCCTCTGGTCATTGTAGCTGCGTCAGACGAGTCCGACTTGCCGGCGGAATTGCATCGAATATTCATTGAAACTATTCACGTGAAGCACTTGAATCAGAACAAACGGGCGGAATTGATATCTTGGTTCTTGTCCAACCGGAATCTAACGACAACCGCCGATCTGTCGAGAGTGGCCGGTCTTTGTTCGGATTTCAGATTCGCGGATCTGTTGGCATTGTTGTTGCACGCGATTAAATCTCGGTGTAAAATCATGGAGCACGATTCTGACGATTCTTGCAAGTTTACCTTGACGCAAGAAGATTTCGACCGAGCATATGGTACAGCATATGATGTTTTGTCGTTCATTCGTTTGAGCTATTTTGCTCATTTCGTATGTGCGACAATACAACAAAATTTATATTTATAGAATACATGCAGTCGATACACTCCGACAGTGAGGGAGCTCCACGCGTGCCGGAGGTTCGTTGGGAAGACGTGGGCGGTTTGACGGAACTGAAACACGAGATCACTCGTAGAATCCAACTACCGTTGCTGAACGCTTTCGGATTTGGAAAATCTGGATTGCTGTTGTACGGTCCGCCTGGTACGGGGAAGACTCTTCTCGCTAAAGCAGTGGCGACGGAGTATCAATTGCACTTTTTGTCGATTAAAGGTCCGGAAGTTTTAAATATGTACGTCGGTCAGAGCGAGAAGAACGTGAGACAAAGTACGTTATGTAAATTCTCTCTTTGCGGGAAGAAAAAAGAAACATGTAGAAAACAAACACAATTTTATTTGCTCAAATGATACAAATCAACAAGAAACTATTGTTTGTTCGCAGTTTTCGAGCGTGCACGCGCCGCAGCCCCCTGTATCATCTTTTTCGACGAACTGGACTCACTTGCGCCCAATCGAGGCAAGAGCGGTGACAGCGGCGGCGTAATGGACCGCGTGGTCTCTCAGTTGCTCACCGAGATGGATGGCCTCGAGGATTCCGGCAATATATTCATCATAGGAGCGACGAACAGAATCGATCTGATAGATCCCGCGCTGTTGCGTCCCGGCAGATTCGACAAGATGCTGTACGTCGGCATTCACTCCGACCGCGCGTCTAAGCTCAGCGTTCTAAAGGCGCAAACACGCAAATTCACGTTACAAAACAATCAGGTGCTTGAACAAGTTGTGGATCAGTTGCCGGACAACGTAACTGGCGCGGACTTGTATTCGGTCTCTTCCAACGCGTGGCTCAACGCTGTGCGCGAAATGTTAACCAAACACCAAGAAGCTACAAAGGACAATATTTCATTCGAAGAAGATAGTTCAGTTAAGGATAGCGTTGTTGTGGGGCTGCAGCATTTTTCGGATGCTATTCGCGACCTGGTACCTTCAGTCAGTGACGAAGAGATAGGAAGGTATGCGTTTAACAGGAAGAAGCTGTAAGGAGTTTCACGTAAATCGAGTGCCTTTTTCATCACCACTGTTCAAGCTTGCACGGATATACATTTCAGGTATAAATTTCAGTACAAGTTGAAATATAACGCACGATGTATTATAAACGACATATTATTTTATTTTGAGAAGTATGTAAAACAATTTGTACAGTGAATAAAATGAAGAATCTACGCTCTTTACAGATTATCTTCGATTTACATTACTCCGCATATTGCGCCGAACGGTCAATCTTTAAACACTAGCGCATAGGAAAACGCGAGACTACTATCGCAAAACTATCGAATCTCTCTCTCTCTCTCTCTCTCTTTTTTTCCCCCGCCTGGAATACCAGGATACTTCGAACGCTTTTCATTAAGCGCGCTCTACATATGTATATATATATATATAGTATGCAATAATGACCAGAATATACAATGTAGAAAAATAGGACAGCTAGATTCACTGCGAACGCATTCGTACGGATGTCGGTAGATTCGAAGATAAAAGCTGAAAATTCCGCGTTAAGTGCACAAATACGACGCGCAACGTCGCACAACAAACTACGGTGTGGTTGATTCAAATCGAGACGAGATTACAAGGATTAAATTTTTTGGAGCTAAATGATGAGGGATCTTTCGTTCAAATTTGCGGACTGGATTCGCTTTTCGTGACAGCGCGATACTCTTTTGGATAACACAAAGAAAATAATCAAGAGAGAATCGTGTTTAAATATTTATACAATGTGTGTATATGTGTGTGTGTGTGTGTGTGTGTGCGTGCGTGTGTGATTCGTCTTGTACGCGTGTGTGCAAGACGCGTTGAAAAGATTAATTAAAACACACCTAAAACGAATGACATCGAATAACGTTTTTTTTTTGTTCGTATGTCGGACATTTAACATCGTATACCTTTGGTATAATCGCGAGGTAGTAAGTAACTATTCGTCGGTGCAATCGTCACAAACAATATTGCGCGTTGCATCATCGTCATTCCGGAATTCGATCTATCTTTCTCGCAAATCGGCGCGAAGCCGATTCGACTTATCACTCGTATTTCTCTTCGTTCGAATTTGCCCCTGCCTTAGGAGATAAAAACTGTAAATATTTTATTGTGTTTGAGCATCTACTATCAAGGTACAAATTAAAGCGATTCGCTTATTAGTGTATGTCGACGTTATATATTTTGAGGATTCAGCGTAATCGCACAACATATTTTTCCTTATCTTTTTATCAGATTTACAATTTCTTTATCATCGAATGAACACTACCGTGTGTGCGCTACATACACGGTTCGAGTTTTGTTTTTTTTTTCGGGTTCTTCAATCGTAACTTGCTTATGTACGAGGCGGTGCACATTCAATCGAACATTCGACATCGATACATCTCGTCGCTGTGTGTAAAAATCAAAATCTCTCCCGTTCGAATCGCGTACACGAACGCTTCTTTCTATATCTCGAAACTGACACACGCGTGCATTTGATAAAATCGTCGTGAACTTTTTGATATTCGGCATGTTTTTTTTTTTTTTTTTTTTTTTTGCGATGAGAAGCTACGTTTTCGCGCGCGAAAACACAAGTATCACATTCGACAGATAACGTTAATTTGTAAATGTCCGCTCGCCACATGTATGTACACATACACGTGCACAAAAAAATCAAGAAAACCAGAACAAAAAAACTATCAGTATAGATTCAGATCTAAGAAGGTCCCAAATCGAACGTTTTGCATGCGTGCTCTAAAGGCTATCGTGCCACGACATAGTTTTCTCAACTAGAGTCTCAGAATTTACGAGTGTGAGACTAACAATTTCTCGTACATCTGATTCTCCGTTATTTAGTCATTTTTTAAATATCTTTTTTGTTTTTTTTTTTTTGTTTGGAAACATCTCGCGTGTACGTAATTACGCAATGCTTTTTAATCGTGAAGAGAGAACATTATTTTGTAATATACATTAAATAGCAATACATATATTATCGTACATGTAACTATTCTAATTTGATAGGAGAAATAGATATATATATGTGTAGATCAAGAGAATTACAAAATTAGATGCCGGAAATTTCTTATCTAACATACTTTCCGATGTCTCAATACTATCGCGCATTACATGTTTACACACAAGTGAAGAGCGAGTCGATGCTCTCTCCGATAAAATACATATCTAAAACGTAAGTTTTATTAGTCACATAATGTTCAGGAAAAAAACAGATGTAAACATTTTGTATTGCCTTTGTATGATGTATGTAAATTTCTAAAACGCGATTGCAAAACAATAAGACACTAAATTCGCGCGTTTGTTGTGTGAGATACGCGCTGTTTATACGAAATCTAGAAAAAAAAAAAAAAAACAGTATGGAGTGAAGGAAAAAAACGAAAGAAATTCCCAACCTGATTCGTTTACCGGAGATCATGGAAGTCTCAAAGCTCCGCTGCAAACGTATCGGTTGGGACCAATGTACAATTTTCATCATCTGTACAATTTAAGAGACGCCGTTTTATAAAATATATCGGATTTAAACGTACGATCGTCATCTTAAGTATATTGAGGAACAAAACTGTCACTATGCCAGTGAGGTACTAAAAAGGAAAGTATAGGACGCACTACTCTTCACTAGATTTGGCTTATAAAGAAATATTTCGGCAAATCGCCTTTGATGAATCACTTTATATATATATATATCTGTCACTCTTATATCAAGTACAGTCTTACGCACGCTCTCTATCTTTCTTTTTTTTTTTTTTTTTTTTCAAGGAACGAGAAGACGAGCTTCGTCAAAAATTCACTCAGAAATTATATATTATATTAATATATTACGTAGCGAAAAAAAAAAGAGAAAAGTTCGTGTACGATGAGAATGATCTCTGACTTGAATGTTCTCCAGAATAATTTTCACGCAATTCTTCCAATTATCTTCTGTGTGCTCTTTTTTCAGCGCTCACCGTCCGCAATCGTTTGTTTGTTTCCTTCGCTCTGTGATGATTTGTCGTTGGTTAGTGTTTTAAATCATATGACAAAGCATCGCCGAGTCTTCGATACGCGTGACGACACGAGACGCCTCACGAGAACGCGCGATGTATCAGAGGTGAGACTTGCGCGTTCCCTGTCAGAAGTACCGTCTAGCAGGTAAGCCCGGTCATGAGACCTCGGTGTTCGGCTCTGCGATTAATTATATACACACATATATTATAAAAAAACGCACAAATATAATTTGTCATTCACATATTTTTAGCACTTAATCTTTGTACCTGGTCAGGAGGATTTCGTCGCGAATTCGTGCAATATGTCGCATGCCATCTCGAGATCGTTTCTGGTGATACCGAGCGCCCTGATCACGGCGTCCTGCGCGAAGCCGAGCGCCGTAAGTTTCGTAATGTGCTCGACGTTAATGTTTTCGTACGCCGCCGACTCTGACGATTTGGTGGTGATCGCGCCACCACCTCCGGGATCGTCCCTCGCCTTCATCAGTGCCGTAAAGCGAGCTCTGTTCGCCTCCAAGTTGATATTCTTAACGACGTGCTGACCCGTGCCGCAGATCACAATCGTATTTTCGTAATGATGATCTTGACGAGCGTCTTTCAAAGTTTTCGGCGGTCGCGGCGCCGACAAAGGTGGCGGCACAGGTGGCACGTTGTTGCTCGTCTCGCCGGCTGTCTGACTCGTCGTCGAGCTCGTCGCGATGGCACGATACGTCTTCTCCGGCAACGTCGGTGGTGGCTGCGGTTGTCGCTGCGGAGTGGTAGCGCTCGCGTGATTTCCGTGAGGCCGACGTACGTGAGAGGACCTCACTATTGCCGTCGACGGCGCGGGTGGTATCGGTGGAACTGGCGATGGCGAGGTCGCGCGATGTAGCATGTCGTATCTCGCCTCTATATTAATTGTAATCACTGTGAAAGTTTCATCTTCTTATCTTCATATAATTATAAGATAAACATTTTCAGAAATTATACCTTTACTACTTTGTTGATTGTTGTCGGCGTAATTCAATATGACTGTGACCGCCGGTGGCGGCGGAGCGTTTTCCTTCGGCACCGTCAAATGACGTCCGTTTCTGAGATGATTGTTCGGCGTGGGAGACGGTGAAGGTCTTCTCGGTGGTAACGGCGGACTCGGAACAATCCTCCGCGGTATCACTGGCGAATTCGTGGGACTAGAATCATCTTCCTCATCGGAATCGTCGCATATAAATCCGCAATTGCCATTGCATTCTTCCATTATGTCCTAAAACATGAGAAATAGACAAAGTCAATTCTGGCTTACGCCATAAAAGAAAGATGCTTTAGCTCCTAAAGATGTTTTTGCTATGATGAAAAATATTATCTCTGGTAATCGTAGTTTAAATAGTTACCTTTTCAGCAATGGACTAAGTATTTTCATTTAGAACGATGACTTTTTTTTCATGTAAAAAAATATATATATGAAAGGATATAAGCGTGACACACAATCCACAATCAAATGAAGTTTTCTGTAAGAAATGACCAACAATACCATCTATTTCGCTTCGAATCACGGGATGATACGCATTATTATTCTTTGCGATGCGATTTCCTGGTTAAATCTTCCTCAAGAGGTCTTCGAAGCAAATAAAGCGATGAATCATCTGCTTTGCGATCGATCTATGTATACTGTGTGCAAATGTTGGCGTTTGAATCGCCTGTCCTTGATCTTTTATAAAGAAAACAACTGTTTATTTACGACAGGAAGACAGTGTCTGACGGATCTAATATGAGAAATCTTTTATGTTGTCGCGAGAGTCAACACGATAAAAGAAAAAATAAAAACATGATAAAAAAAAAAAAAAAAAAAAAGAGAAAAAAAAATCAAAATTGTCGTCATAAACAACCGTTGGATACGTTCGACTGTTTCTGTTTTACAAACGAAGCGGAAACGTCAATCGTGCCGTTGATCTTCTTATGCGTGTACACCTGATTTGTCGTCAACGGTCAACCAAAAATGCGAGTAATCGTCGCGATTGATTCGAGCGTAATTACAAAAGCGTAAAAGCGTAACGGTAATGCATTTTTTTTTATTGTCACTTACCTGCGACGTCGGTCACACATGCGACTTCCTCCATCGAGACGTGTATATATAAATTTTACCGAATTAGTTTGGATCATGCAGCAGATAGAGCAATATGACCCCAAGGTGGACAACGTTATGAGATAAAAGTAAAAATGATCACATGCGAATGGTATAACAAGATAACACTTTCTCGCTCTCGTCTTTCTTTAAAACAAGTTTCCCTGTTGCTGGAAAAAAGAATGATGTAGACAGACAGTAAGAGCGCAGAATTAAAACTAGAATCCAGCAAAAGGGGGACGTTTTGCATTACGCATAAATATATAAAAAGTAACTCTCTCGAAGTGTAATGATAATACAATTTTATTAAAAAAAAAAGTATTATTTCCTCTCTGAAGTCTCTAGTATTTTACAATGAATAATACTCGCTACTCAATCGCACGCTAAAGTTACGAAAAAGTATAATCCGATCTAACGCGCGCGACGCACACGCTTTTCTCGTTGTTTATCCAATCACTAATAGCTACGCGTAATAGAAACGCATTCGATGAGTAAACGATGTGAAATGCCGATAAAGCTTAATAACAAAGATCAGACTAAAATCGACGATCCGCCAATAAAATTGTGCTAAGAGAATCGATCGTTGCTCATACCGCCTGAATTAAGTTGCATGCATTATGCGTACAAACTTTACAATGTGTGTGTGTGTGTCTTGCATCAAAAACGTACGTACAATACCATATGCATTTAAACACTCGATGCGACGATTGATGTCAAAAACCTTTTCTTCAAAAATACAGGATAATATAGAATAAATAATAAATTAATACTTTAAGAGAGAACAAGTGATAGAGGTCTGTGAGACGTTTCTATATCGATTATGTGATATTAACGTGACATTACACATTCTCGTCTACCGCCAACAGGTACACAATACATTCGTTTGACGGGATACATAACGATAGAGTGTACGAGTCCTTTCGAGTCCGCTGTTCATGCTACTCTGCAGGATCGCGTCGCATGTTTCTTTCTCTTATTCGTGAAACGCTTACATTTGGATCTTAATAAATAAGGGAACGTTTTTTTTTTTTTTTTTTTTTTTTTTATCTTTGAATCGTAGCTGTGTATTATACTCGAAAAATAATCACTCGTTATCACAATACTTGCAAGTGCAAATGTTTGAATAGATCTTGATCATTAACGAGAAAAATAATACGGACGAATGTAACATGTGATCGATATGTAAAGTAGATTAATAAACTTGTTGACGATAAAATATTATTTCAGTACTTAATGATTTTAAATAATACGCGCGCGCGCACATAAATAATAATATATCGTGTATAATCTCACGTATTTAAAAATACGTGTTTATTCATTTTGCAATGTATCGAGAAAGCAAAACAAAAGTTACAGTTGATTAAACGAAATTTCAATATATATAACTTCAATGTGTATATATATATATTAAATCTTTTCGAAATTTTTTTCTATAGATTAATTTAACTACAAGACACATTAGTCCACATTAATATGTCTATAAATAAGATAATCATATGTGTGTATAAATAATACACGCAAAGATCTCTTTCAGGCATTAAAAATCTTTTGTATATATGCACATATTTAAAAAAGAGCGCTTTTAAAAACTACGCATGTGTGTATGTGTGCACATGCATTATGAATTCTGTGAATCAAAAGTGTAGCGTTGTTTTGTTAGTAAACAAATGTGATGAACCCACATTGTGGCTGATTGGTGCGAGCCCACTTGCTTAATTATATTCTTTCGCTAGATAACGTTTATTTTTAACGCTTTTTTTAAGATAATATATATAAAATCTAAATCCGATAATTTTTTATAAAATCTTTAGACCGTTATGAGTTATTTAGAAGGCTATCTTGTTCAAAAACTATACGTGTGTGTGCGTGGTCATAATGACAGCGACAATGGGTCATACAATAAGCCGCCGAATCATAAATTTTCAATGAAATGCAAAAGCAAATCTTACCTGAAAGCACTCGTATAATCGATGCGAAATATGTAATTATGCGACATGAACAATTTCAATAATATGTTAGTTGAGAAAATTCGCGATGGACAGAGCTAATCGATCGATCGATTGACTAACCGATCGAACGACTAATCTCTTACCGATTAATCATCCGATGCAACAAACAAAAAAAGACACAAACAGAAAGTGACAACGAACTCTACAGAACCGCGGCTCTGCGATTTGGTTAAAAATCTTGGTCCCGTAATCAATTGCAGTAGCTTCTCCGATACATTTAAGTGACTATAAAACTACTGCGTACCTGCCTCTCCACGGAATACAGCTTACAGTCGTAAAACGACAGGCTTACGCGAAATGACATGTGATACGTGTGTGTATGGCCGTGGTAAACCGCGAGATCATCTCATGTGAAATGTATGAGACATTCTCGAGAATGAAGCATACTGCGGGGATGTTGTTATACATAGAACACATTTAATAATGAAGATGGATGCTATTCCTAGTCGGATACCTCGGTGTCGGGGTCGAGATCCCGCGTAGGGGTCGACGCGTTGCTAGCTGACGCCGAAACCGCTCCGGGTTTATGCGTTCTTCGCGGATCGAACGGATCCACAACGATCTGCTCGGTGCCTTTAATCTCGGCTCGACAAAACGGACAACCCTGTCCTTCGGAATCCTGCAACATAAGCAGCCAGTCGGACATCCATTAAAATACTTCGCGTTCTTGCGTGACATTTTTATAGAAATGTTATAAAATAGAAGAACCATTCCTGTGTGATGATGTGATTTATTGAATTGAGAAAAGTTCATTTAAACGCGCAAGATTATATACTGCTACCTGCCAAGATGTGAGACACGGCGTGCAAAGCAGATGTCCGCAAGGTTCTATCCTCACGTCCTTATCGTGCTCGGCGCAGATCTTACACAGCTGGAATGTGCTACCCATCTCGCAATACAATTCGTACTGCTCCGCCGTCACCTTTATGTGCTCCTCCGGCGTTGGTTGTACGGCCCATGTCAAATCTGGATTTATATTTCGACCGTCTGGATACAGGTAGCTACAAAATTGGAACTTCTTTTTTATTGAGATTTCTGAATCGATCCTATGCGAAAACGGATATCTGATGTACACAGCGCGTCATTGATTCGCGGAATAGGCGCGGAGATCGGAGGGCAAGCGAGGCGGTTTCTTGCCCC
>QVOB01023172.1:0-16244 GCA_014839585.1 Pseudomyrmex concolor
TATGTATTGCGTATCTCGGTGGGCGTAACCGCTCGTAAAAAGCGATTCGTAATATATGTGCGCTGCAGAAACCGGGCACCTCTGATTCAGGCATTAGGTGTCCAATTAAAAGGATCAGTTCTCTCGCTGATAGTTCGAGCAGCGAAATTTCTGTTAAAAAAAATGATAAAAAAAAAGAGGAAAAAAGTCGCTGGCAGGTGAGGCAACGTATCGACCACTGAAAAACAGAGACTGAGAGGGGATTCTTTTGTCGAGGGAAGGGAACTCTTTTCTTGCGACACGTGTGCCGTGACAAGGGAATTTTTACGGTGTCGCCCTTCCGATTCTCGAAGCACGAGCGCGTTAGCCGCGGACGCGTCGTTACGATTTACATACCCGGTCAGATTCGGCTCGGCTCTCATAAACGTGCGCCGTACTATGATGTGGTTTTATAGGGCGCTCGTTGCGATATAATGTGTGCCCATGAATTGTGTATCGGGTCGTTTCTACATACTACGCTTCTGCATACACACAAGGCTGTAGTTATGCACATATTAGTTCTATTTCGTATCGAACAGTCGGGACGAAGCAAACTCTACGAGGAAGGATTTTGTTTAAATAATTGTTTTATTAAATATATTATTGTTTTATTAAATATTGTTTTATTAAATTATATTAAATAATTCTAATTGTTGATAGTCTCTCGTTTTGCGACATTTAACATAAAAAATCTAAACATATATTTAGTTATTTATTTTGAAAAAATATTAATATAGATTACAAAAGTTCATTCTAGGAATAAACTTAATCTCGATCTCGATTGTTTTGCACGATAGGAAGAATTGCTTATCGTTCGACGAAGCTCAATTCTGTGTTCTTCATGAATTCGAATGTTTAATCACCACGCGCGCGATCGATGCATTTTATACACGATAGATCAATACACGGTATCGATCGATCAGAGATGCGATACGATCCTCATTAATTTGCTTACGATAGGGTAGATATTTAACGCCTCCTGTCTATCGATAATCCGATCTGCATATAATATTCCGTTTGATCATTAATATACGATATATCATTGCCGCGGATTATCGGGCGCACGGGTCGTTGTACCGTACCTATACGGGCGGCAATTTGAATAACAATATTCCGGCATTAGACGGGTCACAATTCGTGGTACCTAACGAGCTCTTATGCAAATCCAGTTCCATTCTGGCAAGTCATAATATTGAAAGGATTTAACGATTCATTTAACCTAACTTACGCTGCTTGTAAAAAAAAAAAAAAAAAATATATATCTAATCGTCGAAGGGATCGAAAACACGAAGAGAAAAAGAAAAGAGATGCTGACTACACTTCTTTCGACTGATAACCACGCGCTTGCTCGCAAAGTGATGCGGGTATAATGAGTTAGGTTGCGATGAAGCAATCGTAAAATACAGCTAACGTCAGAGTGGAAGGTATTACCGTTGGATTTAATCGAAAAAAAATTTTTTTTCCGTCTTCGTCAACGTAAATATTTCCCTAATGAGAGATGAGAGAATAGAATGTATATCTACTCTCACTTTATCTCTGACACACACGTGCGTCGCTCTCTCGGTATTGTGATACTTTCGACGCCTCTTACGCTCGCCTTGAATACGTATTGAATACGACCGTATTGTAAAGAGAAAATTATAGACTCTCACGTCGTGAGAGAGACTACTTCGGGATCGCGACTACCAGGCCAGGGTCGCTGGCAGCTCTTCGGTCTGTAACGACACCGCGCGACCGTCTCGGCTTGTTATATAAACTATAAACCAGTATTCTACTGTTCTCTCTCTTTTCGGTAAATAATGCCATAAATACTTCGCCGAGTATTAGACTATAGACCTAGCTAGTACTAGAGTTTTTGGCCGAATGTAAATTCCCGATGCGAGACGCATAAAGGCCCGGCCTTCTTGGTATTTCGCTGTCGACCCGGGTGGCTCTTCCTTTATCTCGTACCCTTCTCTCTGTCCTCCCATCTCGTTCTTCCTGAGCGTAGCAAAATAATCCAGAAATCCGAGCTCTATTAGCATCGGAGGCGGATTGTACATCGGCAGTGTTCTCGAAAAAGATAAAAAGACGATCTCGTGGGTCTCCTAGAGCAGAGAACTCGAAAAATAGCTGCATCGAAATCAGTTCCCTGTACGCGCGGGAACGTCGAAGGTCTCATGAGAATGTGGACGACCGCGAAATCGCATATAAATTAAGGTTTCAACATTTTGCCGAGGCCGACCCTTTGTTGGATTTGCCGTGTCCCGAGAGAACTGTCTTACTTCGCGAAGGCAAAAAAGAGAAGAAGAGCGAATCGCGACGAGTTCTACTTTCGAAATCGCGCGCGACCTGAAAGTGATACATTATTGTATCGTCTTGCGTCTTATCTGTGTGTGAGTTGTGGCGCTTAAGAATTCGAATAAAAACACACAACAGAGCGTATATATGTATGTACGCGCGAAGCTCGATTTGTTCGTTTAATTGCTTTTTTTTGTTTGTCTCGCGCGATGCTATGATGCGCGGCGATGCGAACGATAAATTCGTAACGCTTCAGGCTCGGCGCGGCGTGTTGGCGCGTTCGACACCTCGCGACGCGTTCGAGGCTATTGACCCGAATAGCCTACGATTACCTCCGAGTTGCATTGAGAACGACGACGGTGTTATCGCGCGTACATACGTTTTGAGATACTTAAGATCAGCTGAGTCATATTACAGGTGAACACGCGTATCTACGATTGCACAGCAACGTTGAAAATGTTCACGAATTAGTACGAAATTTCTCTCAAAATCTCTTGACATTTAGAGACGTAATTTTTTACGAATCTTAATGACTCTAGTTTGCGTTAATTCATTAGGCGATCAGTTTTCTCGAATTGGCGGGATGAAAATCGAACGCTGCATCAAACGATTGAATCGCTTTCTCAGAGATTATATAAAATAAACGCTTGTTCTGCTGCTGTGTGCCGCATAATGCAAAATGGAATAAAATAAGATACCGGCTAACGTCCGAGGCGTAATTGTAGGTAGAACGCTCGGTAGATGCAGCCAAGGGTCTCTCGGGCTCTTCCTCGAACTGCCGCGTTACACATTGTGCTCGTGACTTGCCGATGCAGCGTGCATGACTAGCAACGAGCTTCTCGTAATGCAGGTTAATCGATGCATCGACCCGTGTAAAACGCCAGCAGGATAAGTGCGATGCAGTAGACGCGAGGAAATACATTCTTATGTAACTGCTTATCGCGTTCGTTTCTCCGTCCACTTTCTATTTTTAGCATTTACACGAGGCAAGCCAAGTCCAGCAACCCCCTCGGCATAAAATTTACTTCTGAATTAAATCACAACCAAGAAGTTTGCTTACCTGTTGCAAAGTTACAGACATTTTTCCCGAGTCAATTCTTGAGAAATTCTTGAAAAATATTCTTCCTTTCTCTCACAAAAGATAGATTTTAATTATTGTAAAACTGACTCTCTATGTACAAACTTTTTGTTGAAAAAAATTAATTATCGCCTGTCATCGATAAAAGATTAATCTATTTTAGAATCGTAACATCTGCGCGCAGCATATTTCTAATCAATGGCATCATGAATTTTAATTTTTATACGACGAGAAAAAGGGTGCAGCGTAAAAATCGACACGCGGCAGTTTCGATCCCACCGCGCATATAATATTCATGAATTTTAATATTCCGTCGAAGCGATACATAAAACCCTTTTTCGGCAGCGCGCTATTAGCGCGATTCAATCCGAAACTGAAATATCACCGTGCGCTAATAGTTCCGCGCACATTTTTTAATGTCTACCTGCTAAAAAAGGGGGTCGCGCGAGAATCTTTGTGTCTCCGCGCAGATGCCCGGCCGCGCGCACAACCGAATCAAAATGACTCGTCGGAAAAAAAAGGTGCAAGGAGGGCGCAACCGAGGTCTGTTGACGTTTATTGTGCCTAAACGGTCGAACGGAGGCGCCATTAAAATTTTCTCGCCTCGCGCGCGTACTTTTTTTTCTCTTCTTTCTTTTTCGCGAAGAACGGGGTGTGTTCGGTTGCTGCAAGTCAGCATGGGAAGCCGCGAGGCGCGTCGTCGGATAACAGAGTCGAGTTGAAAAAAAATGCAGGCAGCCGCGCGAGATTCGCTTGACGATTCTTACAATCTGTTTTATTTATTGATTGATGGCTTGTAAAAGGGTTCCGCGCACTTTGTTCGGTGTTTAGTCATGCAGAATACTCGCCGGTTATTCATCGTTCCACGCGCGCGCATATGTACGCGTCTTTTATGCTTTTCTTGCAACGGGTCAAGAAGTCATTGGTGCGAACTGTTTCGTATACATGGCAGAGGCGATAAACAAGAAAATAAACTTTTGAAGTTTATTGATTGGACGAAATACCGACGATTGAACGGTTGCGTCGACTTTTCGCGCTTGCAATAAACTTGTCAGCATCAAAGAGTTGTTTTCAAGCAGCGATTCGTGCGATAGTGATCACTCTTGCTGCAACCTTCATAAATTGGGTCTCAACAATGTCCCGTCCTTGGCGCGCATAAAAATATCGCTAGTTGCTCATTCGCCGACAAAAACGGAGCACAAAGCTCGACCGTAATTTAATAACCAATTCAACCTTTAGTTTCGAGCGGCCATGACGGGTGGGGAAGAGGTAATACTAAGTGCCGCAGAATCGGGAATAGCGGGCGAGTTGGAGCGAGTTTAAAAGCCCGAGAAGTGGGGCCCACATAAATAAGCCGGGCCAGAATTACAATAATCCGATCCAATTAAAGCGGAAATTTATAGTCGCAAAAAGCGTAGACGTAAACCCCCACCAGTCGGCGATTTGCATTTCGAAATTTGCAAGCGTAATTTCGAATTTGCTTAATAGGGCCCGCGGAGAGCGTCCTCCGGGGCCACTCGCGTAATAGATTCCGTTTTCATATTCGGCAGAGCTACGTGTACTACGCGAGAGAAGATCGCGGCCGGTCCCGCTTGAAAGGGACCGCCACCCATTATGAATTTCATACGCAGTGCTCCGTTTTTTACTCTCTTTCAACGAAGGCGGCCCGGTGTGTAAGTTCGGGATATATTTACCATACTTTGCTCCGGGTAAACTTCGGCCGCGCCACTAGCTTACTACACTACTCTCTTTCTTTCTCTCTCTCTCTCTCTCTTTTTCTTTCTTTCTCTCTCTATCAATATAGAATCAATTTTCACTGATCGTAATATTCTATCGGGCTTTAGATCTAATTATAGATGTCTGCCGGTCGTACAGCAATACAATATGTTCTTGTGTAATATTTAACGCAGCGTAATAAACGCTACATCACACTTAATGACAATAACAGCTTTTGTTTGAACAGGAAAAATCACTTTATCTTATATTACCTAATAACAATTTTAAAATTCAGTGGTTAATAATTATTAGATAGTTTTGTAATGTAATATTTCTCTCATAACTTTGAATATATAATTTCGAAAGACAAAGTTATATACATTGTTCGCACGCGTTAAGATCGCGCCGCCTTTCTACTCGGCACCTGACGTGTGATTACTCCACTATTACTGTTGAGGGATCGAAACCAGATCTAACAATCATCATCGCGCGGGATACGACCGGTCAATTGCTGCCAAATTCATAGGCGCATACCGATACTTTCCGGCTGCCGATTAGCATAAATTATCCACAGCCAAGGTGACCCGACACGAGACCCTTCATTCCTTTCGTGCAGTTTTCGAGCGCTAATGTCATACATTCGAATCTCTAAAGGCGTTAAAAACGGCGCCGCAAGGTAGCTGATTGTAGAAATCGAAATCCGCGTCCGGAAGCTCGACAATCAGCATAGACATAACGTACAATCACATTTCGCCGTTCGAATCATTGTTACGTCCCTTATATTCTGATTCGGCTGATTTTCGACTTGACTGAATCGATTTCACGTTTCAGTTAAGAAATTGACGAGTCTTTTCGTCGACTACACTCCACAAGTTTTGCTTAAATTTCTGTTACTTTTCATACATTAAAAAGCTTTTATAGTAATCTCTTCCGTATGAATCGCTAACGCGTAACATCCACTCGTCTCTTATCGAATATTAAAATGTCGGTATATAATAATATCGTGTAAAAGTGGAAAAAAACCATAAAAATAAACCGTCCAGCGCGTATGCAAACTTTGTCGGAGAACCGATAATTTTCCTAAATTAGTGGCAAATGCCGAGATCGAAATGGGTCAATCGGGACGTGCGGCTGGTTTTTGCGATTATTAAGGCTGTCTCGTAATTTTCGACGAGAAACCGATAATCCGCGCATTAGCCGGCGAAATCACGACATCACGGCGAAACTCGGCGCTCGGGATTATCGAGATTTACTTCTGAATTAATACGATACTTAACGCTGTTCCGCGTTCGGTGTTTATTCCGGCGCATTCGTAAATCGCACGATAATCGCTTAACGAACCACCTCCCTGAGATTGTTCCCCGTCGTAAATTTTTACGAGGCCCGCGTGTCGACTCGTTTTCGTGCGTAACCCACTTTATAAATTTGCTTCGCCTTTCGCACCCCGTTCGATTTTACGACATGCACGTAGCGCGCGCTTTTCATCTCTTCGCTAATTATTGTCAAGCCAACATTTTGTGCGTCCCGTATCAGCCTCGTTTATCGCGTTATTACACAATCTTTCGTGGTTGTTGTGTAACGCTTCTGCGCGCCAGAAATTAAGCGGTCAATACATGCGTTTTACAAAATTTTTTGTTATCTCTTATACGCATAGCGTACATGATTATAAATATGTAGTTTAACGACACCTTGCTCGTACGATTAATCACGCGATTTACGTGTTATCATCTCTCGTGAAATTAATATTTCACGAGAGAGATGCGCGACAGCGCATGTAAACGTTCACTTTGCAACGCAAACGCGACGAAGATGTCATTTATTAATTACGCTACCAACGCGATACATCGTTCCCGATCGGGAAAGAGGACGACCATAATTTCTGGCCGAATTGAGCCGTCAGCGAAATATTGCAATATTTTATCGAGATGGCGACCGATAGCTACCCATCAGCGGCGGAATACTAAACAGCTTATGAAAGATCCCCCGTTAGAGGATGGAAAGAGGCAGCCTCGCGCCGAAAAACTCACCTGCGTATATCTCCATCTCGACATCAGTCGACTTTTCGCGTTATTCGCGCCAACTCGTCGCACGCATCAGGGATTTCCGATCTTATTTCTGTCGGGTTTTGCTCTTTCCCGAAGATATTGGATCTGCAGGATGAGAGATGGGTACGCCCGATGCTCACGGGCGAGCTATTCAATTTGCTGAGACCAAAGCATTGCCTTTCTAATCTGTTTGCGAATCTCGGAAGAAGACTTCTGTGACATATTTTTCTTTAGATAAAACCGCGATAAAACCAACAGTTCTACCTCGAACTTCAATATGAATAATTGAAACGTTTGTTTGCATATCGCATCTTTTTCTCTTTCATTCTTTTTTTCTTCCCCCATAAGTCTTTACGTGGCTTTACAGGCCATGGTTGGACGGCTCCAAATTCCGCAGGTAACTTTCGCGGCGTTTTATTTCACGCTGACATGAACTCGCAAGCGGATCGGAATGCGGATTCCGAGTGTTTCGAGAAACACGGCGAAGCTCTCGTGCCTCGTTACACTCCTGGAATAAAATGTATGTGTGTTCGGCAACGGACCCTTCTCTAAAAAAAGACATTGTCATTGACTTCTATGCGCTATTCGTATTTCCTATTTTACGGAATTATAATACGTGTTGTGATGATGACGTTTTATTTGAAATGGTGGTTAAAAACTGCTAGACTTATACTTTTGACCGTATAAGACGGAGATGTTATATATTTTACAAAAATTTGCGAGCCACGCTTCTTCGGCGCGAAGATATTCGACTTGCGGCGCAGCTGGCGAAGATCACAGGTCTATCTGGAATGATCTGTGGGCTGGAGATCAGACGGCAAGATCGAGATTGAAGCAAGATACCGGCGGAAACCCCATGGATTATGCTTGTACGGCATCGCTGTTGTACGACCGCGTTAAAAGTTCGCCATTGTGGCGACCATTGTGCGCCCTGTCGTCGGACGCATTTGAAAGAAAAATGTTTTGCCCCCTTTTCTCACAATATGTAGGCGAGATCTTTACGTCTTTGCCGCGTCAACGTCAAATAATGTCGACTGTTATAATAATTACACTTTGACTGAGTTGAGAGAGAGAGAGAGAGAGAGAGAGAGAGAGAGAGAGAACATTTTCTCCTGTAATATTGTGTTGTGTACGCAATCTATATACGTCACGTTTACGTACCGCATCTGGAAACCAATTTGAACGTGTCAACCCTCACGCGCGGTTTCATTTCCGTCCTAAAACTTTTATGGTTGGCACTAAAGACTCGCACCCGCTCCCTAAGAGATTTAAATTTCCTGACTCGGGGAAACTTGTTCGGAATCGGCGGTTTTATTTCTTCGCATAAAATAGCTCATCCAGAGAGCGGTGACGTGACCGAACGCGCGCGGATACCCTTTTACGACTCGTCCTACGTGCCGCGCCCGTGAAGGATTTCGAGTTTTAATTGCTTTTCCGACGAAACGCACGCCTCCGAAGTCGCTGATCCAACATGAGTTTTACGTTCTTCTTTGGGGGAGAAGATATGATTAAACGATCTGTTTCCCGGAAACATGTTTATGGCGAAGCGTACAAAATTTTAACAAAACTTAAGCAGTCTTTCTAATGCCTTATTTTTCGGACGTAAGTTTATATAACAAAGTTGCTCGCAAAGACACACGCAGTATATAATTTGACAACGTCGATTAGACAATTGATTACTGCGTATCACATCTGTAGCTCTTTCTTTTCACCGGAGATCGTCGGAAAATGTGTCGATCGATCGAAAGAAAGGAGGTGAAGATCAGTCAGCCTTCCTCTCTCTCTCTCTTTCGTATTTTCGATCAGCGCGAAACAACTTCCTTGTCCGCGTATCTTCCGGGTTTGAAGTGTATCGAGTACATTGAGGTTCGGAGCTGAAAGTAACGACAGCTTACGGATGAGGCGCGTTAGCAATTAGTCTTCGTACATTCCCGCTTGTTATCCCGCGAGATATCCGATCACAGATTCTGGTTTGTGCGCGTTGTACATCTTTATCGTCAAACGGGATCAAATTATCCGTGAAAGGGCGGACACACCCGAGTAACTCTAGAAATCGGTACACGGTTATCCGCGCTCCCGGACGAAATCCAATCTGTTCTCGAGGATCATCGTAAGCGATTATACGTTTTGATAGAGAACCGCCGGATCCTTATTGAAAGTGCATCTGTTGTGAGCGTTTCTGCAATTTGCGGAATTGATCGCAAAAATGTCGCAATGAATGTATAATTTTGTCTGCTATTAAATATTTATACAAAAATACTCAGAGACACGATAACGAAAGCAGTAAATTAGAAAAAAAAAAGATCTTTGTATTTTCTCTCTCTAAAAATCAAACGAATAATTATCGGATTTACGAAAAAAAATGACATTCAAGATTTACGATATACTCACTTCGTATTCATTCTGTTGCGACAGAAGAAACGATTCTTTTAATTTAAGCGGAACATAGCAAAACGTTTCGAAGGTATGTATTGACGATAAATAACAAATAGCAGCGCCGTGCGCAAACATAATGTATTCACGAGATAGCGAAAAGCGAGCGCGTTCACGGGCTTCAGGTTCGTATCTCGCGATACTATAGGCGGCTATCTCAGATGCTTATCTCGATTGGAAGCGTGGGTGTTTCAATGACGTGACCGGTCACGAGCGATCAGATAGCGAGCTTAACGTCGCGACAGTTTCAGCGCATGACACCTTATTGGTGAACATCGTCGCGCGCTACTTGATCGTCGATCTTTCTCCTTACGTCGGAGGAATGAATGTCGGAAATAAGACGAGAGATAGAAATCAACTTAGCCTTGACATTACACTTGGATATAAAAATCTAAAAGGCTTTTTATACGCGAATAAATAAATCGCTCTTTTAAACTCTTTAACGTACAGTCGCGCGTGGCAAGAGTACATTCATCCCTTTGATCCATAAAATAATAAGCCGATGCGACACAATGAGATTCTGTTCTCGGTCTACATGTTCGCGATGAGACTCTTAGAGACCGCGCTACAAAGAGGATTCTCGCTGTCTTTAAGCTCACGAGAAAGACATCCGCAACGCGTAGAATGTCAACATTCGTTCGCCAGACGAATTTGCTGCATGCGCACGCGGAGTTTATTGTAAACTATCAAGGCCCACCAGCTGCCCCGTAATCCGTAGTCAGACCCGTCGCCCACTCCTCGTTCTTGAGAACGTCCGCGCGGTGAAAAGAGGGGCTTCGGTTATCGCGATCCTATCTGCGATCGGCCGATGCGATATTTCTAACAGGCCTCTGGGGTCCTAGTCCGTACCATAGATCTCGTCGGATAAGGTCTGCGGCGTTCGCGGAGCCTCACCGAGGGGGGGCCTGTCCATTGTACGGCGTGTCTTACGCTCGCCCGACCGGCTCTCTTGCCCACAAACGACCTTTTGCCACCTGGGTCACTGACGATTGCCTTCGACCAATTAGATGGTTTTGCAATGGATATCATATTCTCTCTCGATATTAATCGATTTTATCGCGTATCAAGCACATGCCTTTTTCCTGCTCGTTCTGTGAAACGAGATCGTTCATTTATAAAATCGAGATCAAATCTCCGCGTGAATATTTCGATATTGTGAATAAAGGATCTCTCGCGCTGACTTTTTAAAAGCAATGAAAAAAAATAGTGGCAAGTTAATTGACGCAATTTTCTTAACTATGAGAGAGATGTTTCTTTCAATCATCTTCTCCCCGTTTGCCGCACTCTCGCGCTTCTCAATTCCAATGTTCGCGGCGTCGAATCCTGTGATTAGAAGGCCCGAGCACATGGCGTCGTGAATATCCTCCTCGCTTCACGTGCGTGATGGGAACTCGCGCGGTTCTCAATCTTATCGAAATAATTAGGTATTAATTGTCGGACTACCGGTAGGGGGCCTGTCTTGTGCGAGTCATTCCGCTTAATATGCGGCCGATTTCGCAGCGGGTTGACCTGCGTAGACAGATGCTACAGGTGGATCGAGAGCGCGTTACCATTAGGCCGCGCGTTAATTACAGAGATCGCATTCAGTCGGTGCGGCTGGCTTTAATCCTTTGACATCGCGCTAGGAGCCGCGTTTCATCTCGCCGAAATATTAATTTTCACCGGTGCGGTGCCGGGGAGCTCCTCTCCACCCTCCTTGCCCCGCCATCCGTCGAAAGTCGGCTGCATCCTAACGAGGAGCGGAATGACTGAACGCGCCGGAAACGAGGCAGCACGAACAACGAAACATGTACATAACCTTCGCCTTCTAAATTATTATCGCTCTATGCGGCTTCTACTCACACAGATGATGATTTACGAGATTATATCTGTTTTAGTGCAATGTCTATCGATACATTTTCATATGCTTCGCGATGACGCTGCTACAGTCGTAAAAATATTGTTAAAAACATGAACTAAAAAAAGAAAAAAAAACGAACGAAAAAAAACTTGAAATCGAATATTCTTCGAACATTCCAGGTGGAAACTTTGCGTGGAATTCTGAATATTGCACCGAGAGAACATTTTACTTCAAGAAATAAAGAGTGAAATAAATATTCGGACGAAGGTCGCTCACAGTAGGAGTCGCCGACTAAACACGAGGAGACACTCATCCGGGATTCCGTGGAAAATTAGCAATTTCAGACGAACACGATGGACCGACATTGAAAGATTAAGTACGTGACGCGATTGCTGCGCGGAACAGTATGAGATATATCGTTGTAAGCAACCCTATTATCCAGATATCCGATTGCGTTAATAGTCCTGTATTCGCAGAGTACGTCTTCGCGATGCGGAACACATTCCAGCACGCAACCGGTGTCTTCTGATATATTTTTTCACTCGATAATTCTGTTTCGTCTCTCATTTCTCTCATCGGAAATTCTCTCGATAATAAATACGCCACTTCGGTTGTGGCTAACAACGTTAGCCGTCGAGATAAGGTGTAATAATTCGCCTGGCCGAACTGTCGCCGCTATATTTCACCGTCTCGAGATCGTGGATTCTAGACGTTCGTTAAGAACGTGTCGATTGAATATGACAGTTTCGCGGCCGTGCGATAAGTATCGACGACCTTCGAACGCGATTGAGGCGAAAGATAAATTTTTCAATGTCTGTCAATTGCGCGGCTCGAGCACACTATCCTGTTCCGAACCGTGCTGTCCTATGTCGTTCTCTCTTTCTTTATTCCCGCTCTCATAACACAGTTTATGTTTTTAAAATTATTGTTGTTCTCGCGACTCGGCGCGAGATCATTTATGAATCATAAAGCGGCGCGGAGAGATTCCAGGAAATCTCCGGCGCGACTGGCCTAAGTGATTTCGAAATTGCGGTTCGCGAAGGTGGCAACAAGTGATAAGAAGGGGCAATTTTGAGAGACCAGGTGTCTGTCACAATTTATCGTTTGCTGATCGTTGAAAATTACATGTCGAGCTAATCCGGTTTCTTCGCAACAGCCGCATCAATCCGGCAAGATAGCTAAGATTATAGCCAACATCTTTGCGCACTCGGTGAGCGCCGCGCTCGCGCTCGCGCGCGCGTGCATCCCAGCGCCTATAACAAATCCATTACCAGGGTAATTTCACGTGTTGCAAACCGTCCGACATTCATTCTCAGCGGCGCGGCGCGCCGCGATATCGATCGCACGGCTACCCTCGAGGTGCCGATAGCAAACGCGTAGTATACGTGTATACCTTCTTATTGAGGTTCTTGTGTTATCGCGGATATCGAGTGGTATCGAGTGCACGGTGCGATAGAAAACTTGTTAGAAATGAATCGGTAGGTGTAGACTTGTCCGATGTTTGCAAAATTGAATCCGCATGCCACGTCTTTCCTAACACAACATCCGATCCAGTTGCCGATGATTAATGCGGTCTGAATAACCGCAATCATTTTCTGAAATTGATGACGATGTACTAGAGATGAACAGGTGAATTGTGGGTTCGCGTCATTGAGACTAGTTTGAGCAATAGATTACGCGAGTATTGAAACACGCTCCTGGAGTGAAGTTATAATGTTTCATTTAATAGTGCTTGTTGCAAAATTAATGACCGTTAATATGCGCGATACGAGAAATAAAACCGAGTAACAAGTTCACTCGAAACTTCTGAGAAATCCGTCGTCGAGAGAAGTAATCTCTTTATTCCATGCCGGTGCTCGTTATCAGAGTCACCGGCTACGAAAGTGACGTTACAAATGTTGCTCAATTTTCTTGTAAGACTGTCGTGAGTGCCGCCCGGTTTCGCTGTTAAGCGGTGCCCGATACCCGCCACTTACGCGGCGGAGATTATCACGCGCTCCCGCCGAAAACGACGCGCGGCCCTTGTTTCGAGTATGATCGAGTGTCCGACGTGCGATTCCATCGAGAGGGTGGAGACCTGGCGCGATTTAACGGAAGGTGGGCAAATTAATGACACCGGCTCACAAAAGTCGATCCGGTCACGACGAGGGAGGAAAGGAGAAGGAACCGGATTGGCGGTGTGTTCGTTCAATTTCGGGGGCTGCCGATATCGATAGACGAGCTCGAGAGGTGTGCAATTAGCCCTCGTTTAAGGGCGTTTAGGAGTCCGCTTATCGCAGCCATTACTGTTATTATCGACTTATTACGTGCCCGGCCATCGGCCAGTCGGTCTCCGAAATCGCGCATCATCTCGCGAACAGCTTGCATCACTGTTCGCACGGACGCCTTCTTGCGATGCACACAAGGCTGCGACGCGCTAGCGGCGGAAACAGGATCCGGCTGGATATGTTTAACGCGGCGTTATGTAGGAGACCAGTGCAGTGGGTAATTCAGTCGGTAGGACGTTGCCAAGAGGCCGTCGGCGGCAAAACTCCGAAGGGTTTACGAGAGCAGGTGCGAGCGTGCTTGTTATTTATATGCCCCGTCTCCTTGGAATGTTGCTAATACACCGCAACAGGTTGACACGGCAATTTGTGTCCGCGTATTATATAGAGCAGAAGAAGAGAATCGGTGAATAATTAATTTGCACTTTTATTCTAAACAGCGAACTTTCGTTACTTGTCGACATATCAATGCGTATCTCGCGCGCGCGCATTCAAATTTTTATCAAGGTTACTTCGTCGGTTTCGCGAAAGAATAACAGCCCGGATCAATCCCGGTAAGAAAGAGTTGTTGTTTTTTCGAACACCGCAGTGTGGAACGATATCCCTCTCGAGTCGCAGTCTCACGGCGTCGGAATTCATTCTCTACGACGCGATAAAATAACATGAATGTGCGTCGCCATTTCGCAACCGCGTCTTCTTGGCTTGGCGCGAGCATCTTAATTCCTACGCTAATGAACGACTCTCATTTATTCGGGGAACGTGTCCGTAGCCAAGCCCATGCTAATATACGACCACCTGCCACATAGATTACTTAAAAAGAAAAAAAACACAATCTTAGGTAAATAACGTCTATCAGAATAATATAATAAATTTATCGATGTGTTAAATACTGAAGACTTCCTCTTCACTTTAAAAAAGATTAAATGCTAAGTATATCTTCTCTGATATTTTATTGTACACATCACGTACTAATCTAATTCATGTAATAACCTTACACGACAAACAGGTAAAATATTTATCTACTCTATACCACGTTTCTGTCTCTTGACGCTTACGCGCGCATTAAACCGTCAAAAAAAATTAAATATTACCACAAGACAAACTACAGATACGATATTTGACTTGATAAAAATTCGGATGTCAATTTTACATGCGTTTTTATGTTTCATATCTGTCTCTTTTTAGAAAGTCTAGAATAGAACATTAACGACATATGGTGATATATACTGTTGCGTTTTTATTTTCATAAATCGGGACGGGGAAAAAATACACAGAAATCGAATTCAACAAATAATTACAAGACGATTAATCTTTCTTTCGCAGGTGCACGATTCTCGTCTTAACGAGGGAAAATAAATCACTAGACACGCGTTAAAGATGCGAAGCGACGCTTACGTGTTGGCTCAACAATCAAATTAGATGCCATCAGAAATTTTCTCATTAATTTTGACATTTTTATTGACGCTTTTGCGTATGTCTATGAAGAATTTAATTTGTACTTATTTATAATCCACAAACATTGAATCATGTTTATTTCCCGTTAATCCAAGAACACCGGAGAAATTTATGCGACCTTTAGAAATCAAACGAAATGAGTATTTCATTTAACTAATAAAGGAGCTGCATAATAGCTTTTTAACTTTAATTGTACTTTCTAATATTTCGTATCTATATTTTGTAGCCCATTAATTTATTATGCTAATTCGTTGTCTTTATTACGATACCTAGTCATCGATGAGTTCTCTCAAAGACGACATTACAAACACTAAATTATTGTTTTGGAATTCGCGCGATAAACTTCATCCGAATGGCCGTTGACAAAAAAACGCAAAATAAAATCGTCAAACTCGCCGGGGCTGCAAAAACCGGAGATTTCGCCGCGTGCAGACACATTAACGCTCGGTCCCGCGCTATTTTGTGCGAATTATCGTTGTTTTTTTCCTCGACAGTCGTCGTCGTTCACCAAACGCCTTTCACGAAGCACGCCTGCTGAGATTTCGCATTGTCTCCGTCGCCATTGTGTTATACGTATCGCCGGACGATCTGTCGTTATGAAAATCGTTTTGTCTGCCGCCGGTTTTCGAGACACCGAAATGTGAGACGCGACTCGCCACTATTACTAAACGTGCATAGGATCGCGCGGCACAATGGCGCCGATAGACACGCCATCGGCTTATTAACATAGTAATGGCGCATTTAGACCGTCGAGCCCGGTGAAGTCATCTTCGATCCACGGCGGGAATTCGCGATGAAACGTGCCAGGTCGTAGCCATTCGGACGATTTAGATGATTGCCCCGATGAACCCCGACGTGCACGTAACGTGGCGTGACTATCGCACGCGACCGAAGTCCCGTACAATGGCCGGGGTTCCTAATCGTTTCCTTCGAAAATGAAAAAAGGAAGTGACGCGCGAGGAAACTCGTTCGAGTCCTTTCTGTTGCAATAAGAATGAGGGTTCGCGATAGCGTGCGTCCTTAACGCAAGCCACGCGACCGAAATTTGAATCACCATTCTCGCGTGAAAAACAGAAGAGATGCCAGAAAAGATTCTTTTGCCACACAATTGGACA
>QVOB01023173.1:0-16227 GCA_014839585.1 Pseudomyrmex concolor
TAGCCGTTTAAGAGAATATACTACACGATAGTAATCTCTCTTGCGATACTGACACCATCGGGCAGTGAGGCTAAGTACTTATCGGACCGTCCTCGTATGTAATTATACGAGTGACGTTATATGAATTTTTACTTTGTGGAAAAACAACACGATAATTTCTCACTCACTCTCTCTCTCTCTCTCTCTTCACCATACCTTGTTTATGTGATATTATAAGTCGATTTGAGAAACATTTTAGGCAAAATACATGACGACATTTCATCATTTTGGGCGATTGCACCTCGCTCTTGCACGATACACATCGCGATCCGTAAATAGCACCAAATGAAATAGTTCTGTTAAAAAACACAAATTACAATAAAAACTAATTGAAGCATCATTAGCGTATATAAATATTTAACGTAATGATATGCACATAGCACGTATATGCAATGGAATAAAACTATTTGCTACATACTTGCGGCGATTTGTGGGTTTTTCCTTCGACGCGGAAGGTCCCGCTTCTGTCGATTTTCTGCCAATAGTGGCGGACCGCAGAATCTTCGACTTTTTTTGCATCTCTCGTCTTTCCCAAGGTGATATCGCGCTCATGTTTTCCAGGCTCAAGTGTAACGGGTTTACAACAGTACGTCGTTTGATTATAATTTTCGTTTTTCTTTTTCTCTCTCTTTCTCTTTTTGTATTGCGCGATTTTTGGAACGGATTAAATTTCATGAAACATTAAAAGCACTTGCATTTATTCGGTGTCGATTTTGGTGTTGCAATTTATATATTTCAAATAACATTTTTCATCGATTAATCGGACACATAACGTGCGGCGGCGTCTGTGTGTTTGACATATATAATATAAAATTTTACGCACAATTTTTAGTTTCAAGAATTCCACGTGTCACACAAGTTGTCGCTTTATTAATTACACGTATAGCGAGCGATAAAAATAAATACGCGTTGGTATGTTGAAAAAAAAAAAAGAAAAGTTTTTACACACATTACGCAAAAAATACAACGGATTATATTCACGGAGTTTGTGGATTATTTATACGGTATTGTGTGAAAAAAAAAATCAAAGAAACATATTTTACATGTGCTATCACTTTAACGTGCGATTCAGAACTGATAATAAATATATTTCGGTTATTTTATCTCATCGCAGCCATCGGTGACACAATGAATCACGATGATGATAAGATATAAAAATTCAAAATATATATTACATTCGATTTTTCTTAATAAACTCCGTGTCAAAAGTAGCGGAAATTGGCACTTGAAATGTGCTTACAAATATCCGCTTATTTGTAAATCTACAAGTAACATATTTTTGCGAGTTTTTTGTCATAAGAGAAAAACCCAGCCCCTACTCCCACACAAAGGTAATGGCTCGGCTCCGAAACGCAGTTCCGAACTTAGAAAGCCTGTAATCAGAGTGACGACAAAAGAGGGATTACGCCATGTTTTAGCGAAATCCTGCAAGAGAGAAAGAAATATGTACGACCGTACTGTACATAACTCTTTCTCTCTTGCAGGATTTTGCTAAAACATGGCGTAGCGTAAGACTTCTTATCGTCACTCTGATTACAAGCTCTCTATTCCGAACTGATTCTGTTGAGACCTCGTTCGGTAAAAATGCGAAGCTCCAGAAGCCGAATTTGCGATATACAAAGCTGATAAATGCTCGTCATATGTAAAAGAATCATCGAAAATCAAGACCGAAATCGCGACCATGACAGTTGCGTCGTGCCGGCTGCGCTGTTGTTGTTGTGAGATTTTTGGAAAAATAATGATTCACAACATTTTGTCTCGTGTTGCGTTACATTGTTCGACGGGACACGCGAATCAGATGATATAATGACGCGGTAACGAGAACAGCTGCTGATCATGTGTTCATGTAAGTGAAAATGAATTTGTTTCTTTTTAACCGAAGCAAATTGCAAAAAAATGTAAAATCCGCGAAGTAGCACAGTTTAAGTGTCTTTAGTTGTATTTCACGAGAGTTCCTTTGTTTTTGTTTCTATGAATTATCACCGGATTTGTGTTTTAGGTTAGAAAATTAAAAGACACGGGTTTAAATGCCCTTGTTACGCAAGGTGTTGTTAAAGCTGACAATTCTAGCTCTGCTCTTAGTGATTCTCTACTGCTATCAGACGTCCAATGGTGGAGGCGTCGTATCCAACAATCTGCGAGCGCAAAATGCAGGTCTGGCTAATCTTACAACCGCCCTAACATCAGCCAAGTATTCTACCGAGGTCAATTACATGTCCTCGACTACCGTAGCAAGCACTTTGCTACAAAATGGGACGAGTGATTACAATGTTTGGTGCATTTTCACCAAAGTCACCTTAAACTCACCCATGAAGCGCAAGTTTCAAATATTCGTAGACTCCTTACTCAAATTGACCACTATAGATATTGTCTTTCATGTAATAAGTGATGACGACAGTCGGCATATAGCACAGACTGTTATCCAACATGCTATGGTTAATACAGAAAAGTTTATGAAGGTATATGATTTCTTCTATATGGTCTCATGGTTTTGCAATAAATATCCCTTATTGTTTTTCATTATGTTCAGGTAGTTTATTATGATGTACATAAACTGGCTGTACAACTTGAGGACATAATATCAGTTATGTCTCCACACTTCAGCAGCAAACCGGGAACTTATTACTCGGACGCGTTGTTCTTTCTTTCTCTGGGTTTGCACAGAATTGCGCCCATTCATCAGAAATTTGCTGCCATGTTCGATGCGGACACGAAATTTCGTCGAGACGTAAAGGACTTGTTTCAAGAGTTTCACAAATTCGGGAAGGAAGCTCTGTTTGGTTTGGCTCCGGAACTTACTCCGGTTTATCGACATGTCTTGTACTTATATCGCAGCAAACATCCAACAACAATGTTCGGTGAGCCTCGGCACAAAGGCGGATATCCCGGCTACAATAGTGGAATGGTGCTTTTTAATTTGGAGAGATTGCGAAACTCACGCGTATACAATGAAACTGTCAGTAAGAAAAGTGTGGACGCAATGACGGAGAAGTATAATTTCCAGGCATGTTCATTGTCAATGATGACTTTTTTTTTTCAAGGCGCATAGTTTTGTCTCTATTTCTGTTCAATGATTTAAAAAAAAAAAAAAACAGAAGAACAATTTGAGGCGTATTAATTAAAAGTGATAAATTAAACTGTTACAGGGCCACTTGGGTGATCAAGATTTTTACACGCTTCTAGGTATGGAAAAGCCGGAACTTATTCATACAATTGACTGCGGCTGGAATAGACAACTTTGCACTTGGTGGCGTGATCGTGGTTATGCTGATATTTTTGCTAATTACTCGGAATGCAATTCAGAGACCAAACTGTGGCACGGAAACTGCAATACTCCTATACCTGACGATTAAACAAATTTTTTTTTGGTACGTGCGATAACTTGTGAAATACAAGAGAATGTTCTTCCAATTTTATAGATTTAAAGAAAAATGGTGCTAAAGTATGAATCTAGAGACGGAATCTCGGAACAAGATTTCTAGCGAAAGTGATTAGGAAATTCTATAAGCAAGACTAGACGATTGTTTTGTAAGTTAACTAATAAATTTACATTTTCTAATAGCGTTCGTATAATTAAACACAATAAGTAAAAAAGTAGGAAAAGTGTACGGTCCGTTTTCTGTCTTTCTCTTCTTTTGAGTTATTTTTTACATTTACTTATCGGCAGAAGATCCTTGAGCAAATTGTATCAATAACAAATGGAATGTGAATCAATATTCATTTCACGCAATTTGAACAGTATTAATTACAATGTAAGTATACGCATATGTGTGAAAGTCCGTGCAATAATGCTTGATGATTTCAAGATTCATCTTGCTTTCTGAAGGTATAGTTTATTACATTTTTTTGTTTTCACCTTTTTTTCTCCAGTTGTAATATATAATTTTATATTAATGGGATTTATATCAAGTAGTTTACGGAGTTAGTTTTGTAGATTTAGTTGATTATTTTGCATATTTAGCATATTTGCTAAAAAAACAAGATTTGACGTGGAACGTATTAACGTTCGAAAACAGGTGCTACTGACATTGACCGATATTATGTACGCGTTATGATTAACATTAACGTGTGTATATTTTTTATAAAGAGTTGGTGATATTTAATGTACGTATAACGGATGTGCATTATATATATATAAAAAAAAGTATTTAATTGCAAACTGAAATGAATAAACTCATAAATTAGTAGTTAATTGATAGTAATAATAAGTAAGATTTATATATATAGTGAACACATGTAGATTTATTGTGTTACGATTCTTTAATACGCACACACATCTGAAGCTCATCTGTGATCTGAAGCTCTTTAGGACGAATAATTGTTTTCACTTCCGAAAAAATAGATATATTTTATGTTTTAAACAATGTTTTTTTTTTAGAAAAAAATAAATGAAAATTACAGTTCTCTATATATAAGCGTTTCTATTAATAAAAAAGATACCTACCTGTTTTAGCTTCTTCTTGGAAAAAAAAAAAAATTCATGCTGCAAGGAAAGAATCCGAACATAAAAAACGAATCCGCAAGATCTGTAATGCCAACGAAAAATTAATTTATATTTGAACATATTTGCCACAATACAATTGTTTCATACAATGTCCATGATAGGAAAAGCGACGATTAATTCAACATTTTAAAACTAACTAACTCTCTCTTCTCTTCCTTTCTCTTTCTCTCTTTCTCGCTTTTTTTTCTTATGTAAGTATAAATAAATCTATATCATGTCCAATCGTTAACTCAATTGACCAGATTTAGGACTATCTCGTGTTTAGCGCAACGTTCTACAACCCTAAATTCGTTGTACGATACGTAAAATATGATATCACCTTTGGTCCCGTTGATAGAAACTTATAGCGAAAATTAGAACGTGTTAGTATACTCAAGTCGCTATTAGTACTAGTGTATTGATCCGTTCACGACTAACTTTGGTATTTATATATATATATTTTTTATTAATGTATAATCGCCGCACCAAAGCTAGAATCGGACGGTTCTATTAAAGAATATAATTTAATTTCTTTCGAAACATATCACACATTCACACAGTTTCTCTCTCTCTCTCTCTCTCTCTCTCTCTCTCTCTCTCTCTCTCTCTTACACAAACACATACTCGCACATGTTAATTAATATAATGAGCAATATCAAGTTGATGACTATATTCAAGTAAATAAAATAACATTTCCTTGTCTTTTTCTGCGATGAAACAAACATATGTACATTCTCCATCAACAAAGTTTCACTTGTTGCTATCTTTCTGTGTGTACATTATTATATTTACACGCGGCGGCGTATTTAAAAACAAAATAACACAAAAAATTTTAATTTATTAATGAAAAAAAAAATAGAAAAGAAATTCGAAAATCTTGATGTTACTTTTGCTCCAAAAACTCTTTTGTTAAGTTTAAAACTTCTTGTAGATGTTTATGTTCTCACAGTAGCTGTGCGAAATTAGTAACGTTCAGCGGTCTAAAACAAAAAAATTAATGTCATATGTTAGTTATCAGTAGGTAATTAAAAATAACTTAATTTCTGTCTATATAAATTCTTCTGTTACGTTATTCTACATGAAATTTTGTATTATAATTATACTTACACTTTTCAACTTTTCACGTCCGCCGAAATTGCGAATGGACTCTAACAGCATATCTCTAGAATCTAATTGGACTGGCATTGAATAGGGTCTCGCATTGACACTCTTCAATGTGACTCCCGTTATTACTGGTGTAGTTACAGGCTTGGGAGCCTGTGCGTTTCTGCTGGCACTGTCAATTGTCGATGTTCTGTTGTGATTGTAATTTATCTGATTGTTGTTCGCCTTAAAATCAACGGTGGGTATCTTGAATCCTTTCACGACGGGCATCGGTGGATTGATTTTCACACCGTTGTTGACATTATACCTAAAAGACGTTTCATTCTGGGACCCGATATTCTGGCTTGTTCCATTGATATCTTTGACAGACGTGAATTTTTTCGCCCGTGAATTCTGCTGTTGAATGCCATGCGGCAGTGATTGACTTTTAAACGAAATGTCACTTTGATCGAACGACCTCGCAAATTTAGCGTAACCGTTTTGCTTCGCGTCAGCAATTTTTTCCATTCCATCTGATTGCATGTCGCAATCCGCTGACTGTCTGTTAATATTGATGCGTTTAGGTTTCTGCCTTAAATTAACCTGTTGACCGAACGTTTTCTTCAGTTCTTGGAAATTTAACGTGCCGTCGATTTCATTCTCACTTATTCTCGACGTTTCCCTCGGATAATTTGTCTCAATCGAAGATTTCTTCAGCTCGACTCCCATCACGACCGGTCTATCTTCGATTTTCGACGCATCAACACGATTCGACAACGGTATCTGGAAATTTGATGTAGTGTGTGTAACCAGTTTCTTCACGGGCTCATCCGGTTTTTTATTCATCAAAGACTTATTTCTGCTGACGTAGTTTGTAACGTCTTCTCTGTTCTTGAAATCAGTAATATTGACAATTGTTCTGGCATTGTTGGTTCCTAGTTTGTAATCAGTATCCATTTTGATCTGGACATTGACGCTGGGTCTTTCCGACCAGCTTCCCAAACTGATCGCAGGTGGACCAGTGTAAGTATAACGTTTTGCATTTTCTTTTCTCGGCAATTCTTTATATTCCAATTCCGCATCACGAGATTCGTGCGTCGAAGATACACTCGTTCTGTTCGAATGTTCGTTAGACTCGTATCTAAAAACGTTTGTTTATTGTTGAAAAATGTGTAAAACTACACAGGTAGTTTTCAAAATGAAAAATTATAAGACAAAATCTCATTAGAAAATTAAGCAGGGGAGAGGAAACAAAACAACAACAATTTTAAACTAATTGTAAGACAATAAATTCAATAAAATTTTCAGGGCCAATACGAGGTAAACAGCAAGTGTGTTGCCAATCAATTAATACAATATTTTATTTAAAATCAAACGTTTTGACTCCAGATTGTGTCTTTCTCAGTGGTACATCGTAGAAATACAATTTATTATAAAAATTAATTATAAAAATCTTATTTCTACAATGTACCACTGAGGAAGACTCAATCTGGAATCGAAACGTTTGGTTTTAAAATAAAATATTGTATTAATTGATTGGCAACACACACCTGCTGTTTACCTCGTATTGGCCCTGAAAATTTTATTGAATTTATTGATTATCACGAGGTCATTTTTCATGTTATTTTTAATTGTAAGACAATATTCGAGACCTCAAAAATGACACTCACCTTGTTTTTTCGTTTGACAACGCGTTACTGTATTCTTTGGACGTATTTTCTTCCGACTGTTGAGCGTTTTTCAACTGCGGCAAAATGCTCTTTAGCACCTGTATATTAAAATAACAATTTACATTTCATCAATATAAACACAAAATAAATCAGTAAATTTGAAAACGCTCGGTTTTTAATAGCAAATAATAAAACACAAGATCGTTGTCGGGCAAAACAGATGTAACGTATATTTTAAAAGTAAATTATTCGTTATTTCGAAATAGATCAGATTATAATCATTCATTTGACTGGAGTAACGTTAAAATTTTGGATCACGAGTCGAATTTCTACAAGTCAACTTGTTTCTGAAATGGTTCATATTAAGTTGCAGTGGTCTTAATTTTGTCAAAGACCTTGAGATGCTTGATTGATTCTTATTTCGAACTTCTTAGCAAAATGAAATGTTGAGCCAATATCTTGTTTCGATACGACGATTTTATCTTTTGACTATTTTTTTGTGAGAAGGATTAGTATATAAATAGTTGCCTCTGTTTTTCCCTTACTAGTTGACTCTGAATAACGACATAATGTAAGTAAACAATCTTATTAAGTTTGCGTCTAACTTTTTTATTAAGTGTATGTGTATTCATTATAGAACACTTTCAACTTTTTAATTACCATAGGACAACTTTGCGGCTCATTTTATGTAATGTATAACTCTTCTTTACTTTTTTTGGAGCGCACGTCCTATAAAGAATTTTTTCTGATGTACTTCGCACTCACTCTCATCTACCACTAAATATATTATGTTAATATTGTAATTTATTTTATTTTGTTTTGTAATTTGCGATTGATGAAGACTCACGTAAGAACTCAAAACGTTTCGTACTTTTTTTTATAGTACTTTTTTATAGTACTTTTTTATAGTTTATATCATTTACTTTTAAAATATACGTTACATCTGTTTTGCTCGACAACGACCTTGTGTTTTATTGTTTGCTACAAAATAAATCATTAAATCGATAATTTCGTCACTCCTTACGTATAATACATAATATTACATAAGTGTCACATGTAATACATATAATTACATAAGTGTCACATACGGAATTTTCAGTTTATTGCATAGTGACACTTGAAAAGTCATGTTCTTTATGGTCACCAAATATTAAAAACCAATATTCATAAAAAAGATAAAACTTTGAAATCAAAAGACCCCCTTAACTAGGAAAACATATGAAGATGTAAACCTTTAAACTGCTCTTCTCTAAAATTTACGTTTTGGAGTTACGGGATTATACGTAGGGAGTGACGATTTCAAAAACATGAAAAAAAAGATAATTAACTATAATATAAAATAATACATTTTTTTGTATATAAAAACACGGTTCTGAATTACCTGTAACGATTGCAATTGTTTTTCTTCTTTGGTAGATTCTTCGTGTCTCAATATGCCGTTTCTATATTGCGAGAATTTCTCATCGCGCGAGTTTCTCGACACGTCGGCATTCAAATCGGTGATGCTTGTGGCTTTCTTCATATCGGCAATCTCGATCTGCGGCTTTCTCTCGTTGATCTCTTGCACTTCCGCCTGATATCTCGAGTTATTGGACATCGATATGTAACTTTTTGATCGTTGGATGTTCGTTTTCTCATTTGACGCGTTATGCAACTGCCACCTGTGCTCCGCGTTCTGATTACGAGTCTTTGGTTCCGTTTTGCAGTTATTGAATTCTTCCTCCGACTTGATCGCGGTCTTCTTGTCGAAGGATATACCGTTAGTCAGATGCGCCGTTGTCCTCGTCGCGTTTTCCTTATCGCGACTGTCGTTGCTTCTCGACAACGTGGCGAACGTTTTAAGAAATCTCTCGTCCGAGTTTCTCGCATTGGACTCCTCCAATTCCTCGAATATGTCCAGACTCTTCTCCTTGGTATAAGTGGTAATAGTAAAGTTGGACAGAGTGTTGTCCACGGGTGCTATTTTTGGCGCGGCCAAGTTGCTTCTCCGATCGAAATCCTTCGCAGCAACATTTTGCGCCAACGCGCCGTGCTCTATTTTGTTCTCCAATTCCGAGATAACGTCTTTTCGTAAATCTGAATTAACTGTCGGCTTGTGAGAAACGGCGCATGCCGTTTGCTTGCTCACAACAGGTTGTTTGTTCGCCGTTGACTGCTCAATTTTCGCTTCGCTCGTTGAATTTGTCCATTCGCTGAAAGTAGCTCTCGCTACTTTCGTCGCCGATTCGACGTTCTTATCACTGCTATCGGTTGCGTCGGCCGGTTTCGAAGCCGGACTCGCAACCGGCTCCTTCGCTGATTTCTGCGTAACTGTATCGTAATCGTCGAGGGCGACAGGCGAGCTTGAATCGCGGAAAGCGCTCGGCGGCGCGGGAAGCTGATACTCCCAGTCGCTGATCGACAGGTCCTCGCCCATCGCCGACACGTAATCGGAGGTGTCTTGTTGCGAGTCAGTCGCAGTCATATTTGGCGTGCTCGCGTTCAACGTGTTCTCCATCGGAAACTCGATGCACGACCTGTACATGTCGCTCGATTCGTCCTTTATTCCGACGAGTTCCGTCTTGATCGCGGAACACTCGGGAATAACGGCGTCGCTCGTTTGCACGGACGCGCTCTTGTAATTCGTCTCGATAGGCGAGGATGTTTCCGGACGAGTTGGCAGCACACACGACAACGTGTCCGACACCTTCTGCAGCAGTATTTCAGTTTCGGACGGGATATCCTGAATCGGGTCGGTTGCTGAGGTGACATGAAAGAAAAGAACACAATGAAACAGTCGGTCAGACATTGCCTTGTTCTCCTTTTAATTATCGAACGCACAATTGCGCGAAACCGACCTAAATATAATACTTCGCGCGAATCTGAAATTAATCTTATATTATATATAAGTCGAATATCCAAAAGAGAATGTTTTGTCGACGGTATAAGAGAAAGATGGCAAATATTCACAAGCGAAAGAAAGAACATGAACCAACTCAGAGTAAAAAACTGTCGTCTAGTCTGAACGTAATTAACGAACGGCGAAGATATGTATAAAGATACGACGAAATATATACACGCTTTACACACACGCGCGAGTTCAAGATGGTGCGCAGAAAAAAAAAGAAAAACAAGACTTAAAAGAAACAAGACTTAAAAAGAAATAAAAACTTGCGGATGAATAACAAAGCAGTGTTGTTTTTTTTTTTTTAAGGAGATTTCCTAAAGTGAGTCTGTTTTATCAATAAAACTGAATTTTTTGCGCACACTAATCTTTTTTTTGGCTGTGTGTAAATTGATAAATCCTTTTCTAATTAAAGTACATACAATAAAAGATCCGGAACGTCCAAATTTATATAAAAAAATAAAAAAATTGAAGTTTAAAAAAACTTTCTTTTAATTTCGTTATATATTTCGTTATATATTTCGTTATAAATTTGGACATCCCTTATTGTACGCACTTTAATTGTAGAAAAAGATTTATTCAAATCCACACACAGCCAAGAAAAAGATTAGTGTGCACAAAAAATTCAGTTTTATCGATAGAACAGACCCACTTTAGGATCCCCTTAAGTAGTAAGAATGTTAGTAGAGAACAATGACATGCACCTGTAATTACTCCACTGCCCGCCTCTTTCTTATCTACATCCTCGTCCCTCGCAGCAGCGAAATAAGCCGTTCTACAATTAGCGGAATATTGTCTCCCAGTTGCAACCTGTTTCCGTTCCTTATCCGCGTTGGAAGATATCGGGTCGCGCGCGGGCACGTTCAGATTCAAAGCGTGCGCGATGTTCTCCGAGGGCGAGGTGAGATGACGCCTCTGCCTCGTCGAGGAGTCCGTCTCGAAGTCGTCCGATTTGGACTGGCTTCGCGCCACTTTCGTCCGTTTCACGATCTTCGCGTCGCGACTCGACTCTTCGTTCCGATCAATCTGTTTTGCGCGCGGCTCAACATTTTCCACGATGTCGCGTTGTTTTGCGATATTATTGGAAACGCCGTCTTCTTTTATAGCATCGAGATGATCGCACTTGGGTATGGTGGAGATCACCGTGCACGGTTCTCTGTTCGCTTCGTGATCGGTCTTTATCGTCGCGTCTCTCGGATGAATGCGTTCGTCGATCGTCTCGACGTTTTCTTCGACGATTTTCTTGCGACTAGCGGCCGTTCTTCTCGGCGCTCTGGGTGGTCTCTGACAAGCGCGCTGAAGTGGACTCGATTGTTCGTTTTTCAATTCGGTCGCGCGTTCCGGATTGGTTACACTTTCCTTACGACTGTTGTTACTTGACGGAATAGGCGCGTCATCTGATCGATTCTCACATTCATCGAGCGAATCGATAGTTTTGGAATTTATCTCGAGACTTGGTCCCGACGAATTCTCCTTGTGCTTGGGAACGTTAAATACTGTCGTTGAGGCCACATTCAACTCCGTGGAATTCAAGCACGATTCGATATCTCGCTCGTGATTTGAATTTCGGTTTGAATTTATCGCCTCGTGATTCTCCTTGTGATCGTCAACAGTGTCCGTTATTTCTTCTTCTTGAGTAAATTCATTCGAAACCTCGTCTCGCGATTCAGATTCTATCTTTTCAGCATCAGCACGAGTTGAGTCTTGGGAATTGGCGTGTAAATGGCTCTCCGCTTCGCAACTTTGATTTAATCTCAAACGCGCGTCATTCATGTTGTTATTTTCGACAGTGTTCGACGTGATTTCTTCTTGTTGGCTCGTTTGGTCTTTGAGGCTGAAAGACGCGCGACCGTCGTTTCTCTTCGGGTCTGTACGCGCGACAAGATCGCGATCTTCGTCCAGCGATACCGCGGCAATCGACGCGCCGCCGCCGCTTAGTTCAGAACTCTTGTCGTTGTTACACGATAAATCGTTTGTGTTATCGCTTTCCGTGTTTAAGATTCTCGGCGGTACCAAAGGCGGAGCTACTTTACGCTTGGGAGCCTTCGGGGGTTCTGAGGCGTTAAACTTACCCACATTAACTTTGCGAGGCAAGGGAAGGGGTGCAAGTTCTCCAACTAGTTTGGATAGAGAAAGAAAAAAAAACACAACCGTCACCGAAGATACACAAGCTAGCGAAATATATATATATATATACATATGTATAAAGCAAACTGTGATTGTCGAGTATGCACTAATATGTGCCGGGGTGGAGAAAATGTAAAAAACAAAAATACTGTATACAGATCTAAGATCCCAACCGTGGTGCAAAAAATTCTAATTCTAGATTTTAATTCAGTGCATAATCGTATTTCCATTGTATATTAACCCCTCGTCCGTAGACTGGGTCTTCCAGAGACCCGCTCAAACATTGACGCATCGACATTTCTAGAAAAAAATAAGTTGTTTTTTTAACAATTATATCTTCGAAATAACGAAGATTTTTTTCAATCTGTTTTTTTTTTTTCGTCGACGCAGGATCGTTCAAACTTTCGATTTGAAAAAAAGAAATTGAACAAATATTGATTTTTTTCGCAAAGATATTCGATCTTAAAGTTGCGTGGATTTCACAGACCCGATCTACAGTTCTCGGAGATTTTTTTTTATATCTACAGTCGAAGGGTTAAAATAAGGTGCGTCAGATTTACTTTGCTTCTGAAAGATGTATACAGTACTTCCCGGGTGTGAATCACAAAATTGAACGTGCTTTAAAAAAAAAAAGCGCTGATCGTTCATCTTCTTCGAAAAAGATCATTATTTTTCGCGACTGCACAGAGAAAGAGAAAAGAGAGAGACTTACAAACGTGTGGTGATTTTTCAACTTAACTCCGCGAATAACAAAGACAACTATATAAGAGAGAGCGAGACGAAAACAAACGAGTAACACAACAAAACGATGCCATAATTGACCTTTTTTTAATGAGACTGAAAAAAAGATCAAAATATCGGATTATTAGCCGGAAAATACTGTAGAGTATATTGTCTTATAAGATGCAGAAAAAGAACACGAAAAGGTCTTTCGCATTCTTTCTTTTTAAATTCGTTATTATAATCAGTCAGAAGCTAAGTAAATCCCAAGTTTTTGTAATGTGCATGAAACAATGTAAAGGATGCAGAATATTTTCTCGAGGAAAAACTTTTCAAACAATTTTTAAAACAGAAAAAACGCAGATAACTAATGTGGATAGCGTTCATTCAAGTCGGTGAAGGAAACTGTTTTTATTAAATTAGATTATTAAATAAGTTTTAAATAACGTAATTATAGTAAAAAGAAAAAACATTATATACGTTAATTTTCATACAAACTCGCCAGCTCTGGTCTCGAGAATCGAATTCAGTTGGTTTAAAAACCGATTCCAGCTTTCGTTCGATTCTTGCCGACTGACCAGGCCCGGAGGCGGCGGTTCCAAAATACTCAACTTCTTCTCTTCCGATCTGTTATCGGTGTGATTTATAATTGGCAGTGAGGGTAGCTCGTCGATATCGCTTAATGCGGAATCCATCGGCGCCATTTGGATATCCAACGGCGTCGTGGAAATCGCGAATATGTGCAAACTGCTCAATGGCGGAGGAGACAAGCTGTTCTCCGAGCTGCACTGCTTCGACAAATTACAACGTTCCTCGGTGAAAACTACCGAGGACTCGATCGTTTTATCTGATCTCGATGAACGAATGGCTGATTTCGTTTTCGAATAATCCGAACGAAAACTTTGCGACGTGATCAAACTAGACGCTTCGACGAAATTCGTCGGTTTGATTTTTCTCGCGTTACTCTGAAAGCTCTTGCTATGCGTCAAACCTCTTTTTCGACATTTATCGGAACAAACAAAGCCATCGTCATTGCGCGGCACTCTTGGATTACATCTGCTTTCCAATACTCGGCATTCGATATTTTCCACGATTTTGTCCGATTTCGCGTCTTTCGCGTTCGCTAACGTTTGCATTTCGATCGATTGTTTATTCGCACGATCGTTGTTGGGAAACAACGACGCGACAGATTCTTCGCAATTTTCACGTTGCGAACTCGCGAGATCTCGAGACTTCTGACAAAATCGAGGTGTCTGATGACCCGTTACGTCGTCGATATGATTCTTGAAGGCGATACCGAATGAAACGTTATTTGCCGAGTTGGGTTTTACAGAACGATTGTGTTGCGAGTGATATGTTCGAGTTGCGGCACGCGATTCGAATCTTTCCGAGAGATTGCGCTTTTCCGAACGTAATACAGAGCGCGACCTTTTGATCGCGTTTGTTTCTTCACCGACTTGACGGGAATCGTCCGAAAAGCATCGTGATGTTCCGGAGCTGCGGAACAAAGCGTTCGAGAAACTGGCGCTATGTGCTAGCTTACCTTTCTTCGTTGCTACTCTAGCTTGCTCTACTCTCGGTGCGGCTTCTACAGGCGGGATTGCTTCCGCGTCTGTTTTAGGAAAAACAGAGGTGACCGAGTTTGATCTCGAACACGCCTTGATGTTTGTCTTAGTCGCGATGTTTTGACCGACGACAATGCCGTCGGATTCGCGCGTCGCAGCCCTCGGCTTTGGTTTACAATCTAATTGACATATGGCTTGCGTGCTGACGCCGATATCGGAATTGGCTTTAGGACAGTCGATATCGGAATTAGCCTTCGACGGCGCGCCAATGTCCGACGGCGGTTTCGAAGGATCCATGTCGGACGTTAGCGACTCTTCGGAATCGACGATGCGTTCCAAAGCCTGGGTGGAAATCGCTGACGAAAGCGGTCTGGGCGCCGGCGGGGGAGGAGCCGCTCTCTTCTTTCGAAGACCTACGCAAACACACGTCGCGTTGACTGAAATATTGTGCGACCGAAACAATTGGTTTGCTCTTTTTCGCTTAACTGTGGTGGTCACACTAGTTCAGAGTTTCATCTTTTTTTTCTTCCATTTAGAGTGAGAAAGATAAACTCCGAACCGGTGCAACTAGTTCAGCGAAAAAGAACAAACCGTATGTCTCTTACGCACTTGTATGTAAGTGCGCACATGTGTATGTATGAAAGAAGAAAATTTTGCTTAGTTGCGAATAATTACTTAGAAAGAAGCAATCTGTTAGATTATTTACATGTATATATGTGGAACAATATGAAATCTTGTTGAAAACAATGTCTCACCAGTTGAATTTAGCGACGTGTTGCTGATACCTCGACTCAGTGTCGCGCCGGTCGCTGTCAAATTGCCCAGACTCTTGCTGGACTGCGAGGTCTGTGCCAATTTTCTGGTAACGTCAGACATCGCGGGCGCCTTGCTTCTCCTTGGCAATGTTTCCGGCAATCTCGCGGCCGAATCAGTTAGATTATCGCTGAGCACGGAGGCCTCGTGATATCCCGAGCTATCGCTGCTGTTACGACTGTGATTGATCACCGTTTTGTCCTTGCCACCAGACGCGTCCTGAGCGCTCGGCACAGCGTCGGTCGGCGGTTTCGGCGCCGGTCTCTTCTTCCTCTGAGGTCGTGCCGGCGGTTGAAGGGGACTCGCGCTTCTCGCGGTCTCATCGCTCCTAGCCGGCGATGCGCTGCGACCCGCGAGACTATCGGTACTCAATGAGCTTTCCTTTGACTTTTTGAACATGAAGCCGAACACGCTTTGCTTGGTCTGCTGCCGATGTCGCTCCTCTTGTCTCTGCAGCGCCATTATGTCCTGCGTGCTTAGCGTCGGACGTAGAATCCCGGTTTGCTTCGCGTACAGAGTCACCTCTTGCAAGTGATAGTCTTGCAGCGACAGCGACAAGTCCAACGTCTCTTCCAAATTGGCTAGACAAAATGGAAAAAAAAAAGATACTGATGAAATTTTCGGTACATGATTGACTATATGATATATCAAACTACCGAATTAAAAAATCGGTTACCAGTGCTTCGTATTTTATTTTGTTTTATTACAAAATATTTAAAATTTTCTGATGCCGACTATACACAGAGTGTTTCACTTCTGCACACGCCGTACAATGAAATCTTTTGCAATTGAATCTATTTCTTTATTAAAAAAAAAAAAAAAAAAAAAAAAAAAAAAAAAAAA
>QVOB01023174.1:0-16213 GCA_014839585.1 Pseudomyrmex concolor
GTTTTTTCCGTGTTTTGCCGATCTGCGCTGACATTTTATTTGAAATACGCACGACACTAAGTAGAAATATTGTGAGACGTTTTTATCTTCGAATTCATTATCATACTTATTCGCAAAGAACGTCGTTGTTTTCCGTCGTTAACCACGACGAAATTTTTTTAAGAGACTTTCAATCTTGTTTTATTTCTCCGCGTGAAGAGCGTTCTTGTGATGATTATCGATAAATTCAACCCTGAACTCTCGTTCGCCTTACGCGAACGCTCTTTCGGTAAATAAAATAATAACTTCATTACGCCATAAATAAAGTATCGTGAGGAGAATCGCGCAAATTTGCGATCTCTCGAAATAGCGTAAAAAAATTAGAAAAGTTGTTCCCTAGATGCTTATCAATATTTCATCGCAAGGACGATGTTTGTCTTCCGATCTTTCTTTCCGATCGCGCGCGCGCACACACACGCACACACACACACACACATGTATACATATAATTACAGAACACAATGGTTCTATAGACACTAAAATAAGATTTATTCGTTGGCGTAACGAATTATTATCATCTCAGGAATTTTATTAAACGACTTAATAAGAATTTTTTTCTGCGCAATTCTATTAAACATTCATCGAGTTATTATACTCAGTAATTACGTATTGTCACATCCAAGAGATAAGAAATGGAAATGACATCGATTTTTTTGTACATGTGTATTCTTTCAAACGAATTCACACACTGACATATAGGAATTCATTACCTTAACATAACGCGTCTGATAGGAAAAATTTTGATCCTATACACGCAAATAAATAAATGGACTTTGTGTGAGATCGCTATCTCGCGCGATCATCGCTACTTCAGTGCGCGTCGAATTAAATCATCGAATTAAACCTGATTTCCGACAACATATTACCAACCATGCCGGCGACCTTCCGATTCTCTTGGCAAAATTACGATATATCTGTGTCATCGAATGCGAAAACTAACCGGCACTCATCGTTAAAGATTCAACGTTGAAACGCCGACAACCGTTCGTTGAGTCTTTGTGTTGTAGTAATAGGCGCGCGACGGCATCAGCGGAAACCATGTCGCCTGCAAGTTTCATAAGCAATGACATTGCCGAGCTTATCAATAATGCGCCTCGGAGCCTCGTGCTTTTCCCGCGCCGCGCGTCGTTTACTCTATTTACGGTAGAAAATCTATAACGGGGCAAGGGACATGTGCGCGCAGGGTTATTGACTGAAATATTCGTGTCGGATCGTTACGTAAGCCTTAAGCAAAGCTAAGGATGCTTTTAACTTCTCGATAGAGCGTCGTCGTCACACAATGCGCGTATCGGAAACATGTGTATTCAAATATATTTTTTTACGTTAAAATCGGTTTTTTTCTACAACCACGTATGCAAATAAGAAATATTTAACTTTACTTATCAATTAGTATGGACATTTATTTGCATACATAAGTAGCTTGTACGTACGTAAATGATTGAGACAGAAATATATTTTAAGTTTCTTTTTTAAATGTACTATAATTTATGTTGCCGCTTTTTCTTTTTTTTCAATCAATAAGCAATAAATCACGCATTCCGTCTCTTTTTGTTTCTTCAGTCTGGACGGTAGATCCTGCAAGGACGAAATTTATCGAATGGGTATCGGTGCTGGATACTGCGAGGGCAATCTGAACTTCGCTACGGCCTCGGAAGATGACGAGGTTTATACCAAGAAGAAGGTCTCTAGGGTGAGTCATCAAGCTCATTTGCACACACAGGTTCGATTCCACCATAAGACAAACTTTCGCGTTCGCTTCGTATCGAGGCAAAATGTATTTAAGCAACACACGGTGTCGCGTCTCACGTGTGTGTTCTCTTTTAATAGCGTTGTGATAATATTTGCTCAACCAAAAACGCGTATGAACAAATCTCATATCCTCTTTCTACCTGCGCGAGGTGCAATTTGGTTCAGTCAATCCGAAGCGAATATCGCGCGCGAGCAAAAATGCTAATCGTTAATTTTAGCACATTAGTTTTGGTTCACGTGTGTGAGAAATAATTTGAGTATTCCACACGTAGAAATTTTATTTATAAAATTAAGAAGTCATTTTTTCACTTTCTTTTTTATACATAAAAATTTACCGAAAATTATATACATCAGCTTTTAGATTTCCTCTGTAGATTTGAGCGAATATTTTGAAAGAACATTTTTTATGTAAGCATTTGAACTTTGACTCGCGCTTTCAATCGAGATCATTTGAAATTTGTCTTACTCGCGTTTTTTTGTCAACATATGTGTGTTTCCTTTTTACGACGGCCGGAAAGACGACATCGAAATATATGTATGAGAAACTGACGGGCGAATATTTAGGCCAATGCGCCGTAGTCGTGGAGAGAAAGGTTTTCCGTGTTGTCGAATCAGCGATGACGCAACGACGTGTGTCGCGACGTACTGACGCACGGTATAATAGTCACATCACGTTCACGAAAACGACACGATTGTGACACAGCACTTCGCGCGAAATCGGACGTCGACGAGCTTGTGCTAAATTCTTATCCGGCGCAATTATCGGCGCAATAAAACCCGCATTTTCTACATATTCCGTGTCTGAATTTTTGAGAAAACCGCGTGTAAATTGCACATACGTAAAAAAAAAAGAAAAAATGAGGTTTTTTCCCGTCAATGTACTCACGTATATCGCCTGGAGAGATACGTAATAGATATCGTCGCGCTGAGACCCTGTCACGTTGCATTATCAACGTCGTATATTTATAACCAGATGCTTTTTATAGCAGTGATAAGCAAGACTGAGAATAATGGCTGACGCGATGTTTCACTTGTTTACCGTGAAAACACGGTTTCTAAATGTATCCACGCGGAGAGAAAGAGGGTGCGCACACACCTCGCGCGCTCTTCTCTAGATGTCATTTCCGTTTCGCGGCACCGCGTAATATCAACGGTATTATTACGCGCACGCGGTGTTTCAGAACACACGAAGGGAAAGTTTTCAATTTGCGCGCGCGTCAAAATCTTGCACAAACATGTTACAAAATAAATTTCGCGATAAGGTTTTGTCATCGCGTGATAATTCGTCATAAAAAAAAAACCAAACTTGGAAATTGTTGAAAGCGAAATGAGAATCCGAGATGATTGATTCTCTTTATTGCAAAGAGATGCAATTAATCATCATCAAGCGGATGTCTCCCATCGCGTGATTTTTCGAGAATTTATCGGGGATCTGAGAAAAATTTCTTCCGTTTCTTTCGTGTCGCAATCGGCCGCTCACTTACCGAACCCTAGAGAAAGAGACTTTCAGGAAGCGAAGATCTCGGAAGCGTGACTAGGTGTCTCTTCTGAGATGCTGCGACGATTACGCGACGAGTGTGGATTAGAAAGGAATGTCCGTCTCGTTCCTGAGACGTATTATCCTGCAACTCACGACGGTTGAGAGAAAGTGTGCGTTCCGTGAGTAATAAAATCGATTTGCAAACGGAGCGCGATTTACATGGATTGTTCTTTTGTTCAACGACTCGTGAAACGTTTTTTTCTCGAAGAGTCAAAAGTTGTTTTTGAACATCTCGAGGAATTGTTTTTTAACAACTTTTTTTTAACTTTCAAGTAATTTATCGCAGTAAGTTTAAGCCTCTAGAGAATTTTATCGATTTCCAAGCAATATGCGAGGAAATTTTTTCATCAGAAATGACGTCTATGTAATCGCGTCAATCAAAGAAGAAAGACGGACAAAAAAATCGTCACGTTTTTACTCGCGTTTACGCAACGCTCGCGATGCGAGTCTCCTGAGAATTGCGTAACTCGCGTCGTATCTCACTCGGGCCGTTTATCATGTGTACACATGCAAACTCGCACATATCGACGGAATTACAAAAAAGTTAATCGCGTTTCTGTATGTTTAACAACGCGCCTAATTCGCGACGACAAGTTATATAAAGAAGAAGCACGAAGTTCGAAACACGTTGTCGCGCCGTCACGTTGCGAGTTTTCATCTTCGCGAGAGAGAGGGAAACGAGTTTCGTGTATACGCGTCCTTACGTTTAACCTTACGCGACCTCAAATTTTTTCACGTGCAGAGGTCGGCTTTCGCGCTTTACGTGCCCGCATACACGTATATACGCACATCTTCCCGAAGTGGATCTCCGAGTCTCTCTCGGAGTTTGTAACAACTCATCCACGGGAATACCCGTCCTCGGTCTCGTTTCTCGGTCACGGCTGTGAATCAGGGAACATCCCGGGCACACGTGTTCGTTTCACATAAGAACGTGAAGGAATTTCACTTCTTGTCGGAAACCGAGGAAAACGTTTCTTCTTTTCCAGGCCGATCTCTCGAGCCGGTTTCGATGTTTTCCTACAGCGGCCGTTTACGAGACAGATAGCAACTGTTTGTACTTAATGAATAGAGCCGAGCAAATTTGAATCAGTTACACTCTCTTACATACACATGTACATATGTATATACACACATGCGTTTCGCGTTGAGTTTCAGGAGAGATAAAGTGCGCGTTCTGCCGTTTAAGGATGTCGCGAATTTCGGCGTCGAAATTATGAAAGCCCCAGACGGTTCTCGGTCGTTCTACCTGAGTCTTTATCTCCGTCTCTTCCTCCGTCTCTTTTCGTCTTCGTTTGCCGCGATCTGCACGTGGCGGACAAGATAATTCGAGTCACGCGCTTCTCGTCATCGCTTTCTAGAACCGTCGAGCCGAGCGCGCACCGCTTCGCACGGCGATGAGTTTCGAAAGGCGGCTCCGTCTGACTGATAGCTCCCCACTATGCAAGACACCCATCGTCGCGAGCTGACGTCCGCAGGGTATCCGGAAAATATGGAAGAATATTCTTTGAAAAAAAACCACACACGTGCGCACACCTGTTACACGCAGATAACTCGCAGAGACAAAATGACAAGTCGTTGCCGACAAGTCAAGTTGGAAGAGATAAAAGTAGAAATAATGAGGAACATCGATAACACTCCCGGTCTACTTTTATAATTTTATGATGCGCAACTGTGTTTGTAATCTTAATATAGAACATTAATTACGAGAAATTTCAAGGTTTTTAATTACGTTTCAATTTAAATTTAATTATATAATTTGATTAATTTCTACATTGTATAATCGGACATTTAGTTACTAATAATCAAAGTATTTATCATCGGAAGACAAAAAGAAACGCCACAAATCTCTTAAAAAAATCCTGCGATTTTCTTACATTTCCTCAATAAAAAAAAACAAAAAATTACATACTTGCACATTTATCTGCAAACAAAATAAAAAATAAAATTATTTATTCCTTTTCATCCTGATTCGCCTCGTAGGAATGCTCGTTTAAATGCTCGTTCTCCGCCCCCATTTATTTCTCTGAAATATAGTATAAAGTCGGCGACCGCGCGGCGATGACGCTCATGGAAACGAGTGACGTGACCAGAAAACTCCTCGTGGAAAACGATCGAACGGCGACGATTGCACGCGACCTAAATAATGCCTTGCAACAACGTCACTCACATGCAAGAAACGCCGTAGGCGCTCATCTCATTCAACGAACACGATGTTGCATCTCCCGGAGTTTCGAGATTCTATTTTCGAATTCCACGAAGCTCTTGTGGTAAACATTTGAGCAAGAAAAATGTAATAAAAAACATGAAAAACAAATTTATTTATAATGCAACTTTTCAATATCTACTTGGAATAATATTCTTTTCGCTCGCGCTGCATTTCGAAATGTTCCGACCTTAAGAAATTAAGGTCTTGCAACGAGCAATAAACACGTCGCCCCTAATCGCGAATTGCTTTCCACTGCAGCGGCCATCGTTGAAAACGGCGGAGTCGTTGATCCAAATGGCAAACGTGCCAGAATTAGAGTACGTGCGCACACGTTTGCCGTAACAGTTAGGTCTTCCAAGTTAAATTTGTCGCGCGGGCCGCATTTAATTATGAGGCTATATCGAGAGATTCGTTTTTTGCCAAGAGAGATTGCCTTCGCGCGCGACGACGCGATATAGATAGAAATCAGATTCACTCTCCCGTGAAGCGAGCGAGAAACTAATCGAGAAATATATATACACGCGTGTCGCATCTGTAATTTTTATCTAAATATAAAAATGAAAAACGTGTTTTGTTAATTTGGCGATAAGTGTTTGTTTTTTGCACGCGCTTTCTATAATCTCGCGTAATTATTATTCGCGATAACGCGAGACAGATAAGATTTCGAGAGAGCGTCATCGAGTAAACTAACTTTGATACACGTAGCGGAGAGAAGAAAAAAAGTTGCAAATTGTTTTCTACGTTTTGTGTTTGACACAAAGCGGCTGCATTTGACACAGTGGAGACGACAACGAATTATTTTTGTTCGTTCGCGAAATTACACTTCTCTTACACGGAACGATATATGTATGTTTGTAAGGTGAAATATAAAAGAAAAAAATACGACGCGTGTTATTGACGCGGTTTCGCGCGACGAAATTACCGCGCGCCGAAGGTGCAGTTTCCGATTTCGCGTAATTACCCGTAATAAGGTTTGTATTTTCTCATAAAGGCCGCGTTTCACGTGCCATCGAGCGAGCGGAATTACCGCGCGTGACTCAACGCGTGTCGCGCGATACGCATTTATCGCGCGCCGTTGTTTTTCTCTCGGTTTTATCTGTCTCGGTCTCGGCCTCTCTCTCTCTCTCTTTGTTTTTTATATAATGGTTATGCACGTGTTACACGCCGTTATCGTTTGACTTTCGCCCGCCGAGGACTCACGTCTCCGGCTAATCAGCCGTTTTTAATCATCTAGAATTAATGTAAATGTCACCCGTTTATTCGCTCGTTGAAAGATAAACGGAAACGCAAAAATTAATAACTCGTACGTAAAGATACGTAAAAAAATTATACATATATTAGATAAATAAAAAAATATTACGTTATCTTACAACGAGCAAGTATATAAATAGTATATAAATAGAAATAATAATTAAATAAAAATAATTAAATAAAAATAATTAAATAAAATTGTTGAAATACAAACGTTTTTCCGATGTGTAGCAAGAATTGCTTTATCATTTTCGTGAGTGGATACTACGAGCGAGCGTCAACGACGCTTATCGCTTATCGTCGTCGTGTTTTACACACGTCATCATAACTATTACTTTTGCCGGTGACTCCATCTGGTCTGCGATCTACTGTACTCTACATTAAAAAAATTCATTACTCCTCTTTCACACAAGTAATCGTTTAATTATCAATTTATTCGACGCAATCATATCAGGCGACGATGATACGATGTTTCGAATAACGAGCAGCGCGAAGCTGCTCGCGCAAAATGAAATAACGCCCAAGGCGCTAAACATTCTTTACCGCCAGATCAGCGCGGTTGTTTTAGACTGACAAATTAATCGTCTCGATGTCTGTCGATCTATAAATATTTATTCGAGTGTATCTTTACGCACGCGGTACTATTTAATAGGTCGAGTGACTAATCGAAACGGATGCAAGATCTGCGGATTCGATCTCTCGCTCGCGCGCGTCACGTGTGCGGCTCTCATCAGAGCCGAATGACGCGCGGGCGTCATCGAGGGATTTTGACGCGCGCGCACACACACACATCCGTTGATTATTCCGAGCTTTCCGCGAATATCGCGCAAGTGGACTTCGCGCGATGGCCATTAATGGCGTCGATAACGGAGTTCTCTCGATAGCCGATCAGGGGTTATAATCGTACTCTGAACCGACGAGATAGCGACCACATTGCTGGATATTCACGAGTAAACAAGCTTATATGCTTACGTACAACGCGCTATATTTTAAATCAGCATCGATGCTCCCCGATAGTCGAGCCGTACGCGCTTACGTGAGCGCCAAGTTACAAAGAGATTTGCAGGTCTTAAATCAAAAGCGCCATTAAATTTTGTGCGGAAAAAAAATGTCACTTGAGATTTCGTTACAATTGATTAAGCAGTCTGCAGATAAATACGTTACTCCATTGCTTCATATCTAGCATTGTTGCGATATCCTTCCGGATTAAAATAAATTTTAGCTGCGTTGCCACGTTACAGCAAACTAATTGAAATTCAATCTGAGAATACTCCCTCGTTCGATCTGATTGTAATTAATTATAAATCGCGACAAAATGCCAGCTTGGAGTGTCGCCACGCAGGATGTTTTTCTCGAAGAAATGAAGACGAAAAGAGCGCGCCTCGTTCAAAACTTCGCGAAAACATCACGTGAACGATACGTGCAGGAAGCACGCATACGCGAGTGTGTGTAACTTTATTCCACACACATCTCAATAATAACCCCCTCTCCTGAGAATTTTCGTCCCCAAATAACATTCGTTAAATGCCACGATAATACAATTTGCATGCGGAATATATAATGCATTTAAATGAAACAACTAGTTTTTGTTGCAAAATCGCAAAAAACGAGAATATATTCTTGTTAATAAATTTGCTTTTGTAAATTTTTTTACAAAACTGACACACTTGCGTGCTCTGTCTCTTTTTTTTCCTCTCTCTGTTCCGTGAGAAATTAAATATTTAACAATCCGAGAGTCATTTTCGACACGTCTATATTTATTCGGACGAGAGCGCGATTCGGCTCGGACACGCGACGCGTCCCGACGAAAATAACGCGTTTCTGAATGCGTCATACGCGTTTTGTGAAAACAGAACGTGTTTACCCGAATTCACGCGTGTGCTCCATTCGCGATGGTCACATGTTCCTTCTCGTCAATGTTCTTCTCTGCTTCTTTTGCTCGAGTATTACTCGTAATCAAACGTACGCGGATCTTGAGAGCCACGTTCTTTCTTTTTCGCCCGCTCTCGTTATCAATACCGTGCCTGATAAAAAAAACTTCTCATAATACGTAAACGAATATATAAATTGTAAATAACAAATTATTAATTATTGGAAATAACGATCAGCTGTTAATGCGAAAAGTGTTCGATTAAAGTTGGTACACACATGTTTTGTTTTAATATCTTTGTTTTAATTATATTTAAATATCAGTGACGTTGATTACATAAGTTAATTACAGTAATGCATTATCAAGACAACAAATCACTGACGTAAAAATAAATGTCAATGAAATAATATTTTATGTAAGTGACGTTGGCGCTTTTTCTGGCCACTATCAACCGAAATGTGCGCGCTGGTTTTTTTTTCAATAAAAGTAGATGCTTAAATAAAAAAGATTTCTTTTTATAAATATCGTCACACGAATGTGATGAATGTTTACGAGTAAAGTACGCAACCCGTCAAGGTTACCGTTCCGTTGGAGGGGAGTTTCGACATTGGCTTATGTTTACCGAATAGATCTTAATTTATTAACGGAGCCACCATTTAACATCCGTCGGCTGTTTATGACAACAAGGTCGTATTCGCGAATTGCACAGACAAAAATATATCTCGCAACCGGGAGAACGAAAAATGTCTCTCGAAAAGTGTAACAACATTTTGCGCGCGATCGGTCGGAAAATCCGCGCACATATCTCTCTTGCGAGGGATTAATGAGGTTCTTTGACTAATTGTGTTCTTTTAAACACGAGGAAAAACACGCGCAAAAAAATTTAGATAAACGGTGACTTTTAAACTAACGGCAGAGTGTCGATAACTGTATCACTGAACGTACGTAAGTCGGTACTTCCTACATTTTTTTTTTTTTTTGCCAATTGCGCGTGTCGTCGATCGTTGCTGCAGCTGCTTCGACACGCAATGTATGCCGAGGAATTTATTTTCATATCTAAATACGGATCGTACCGCATACCGAATTTGCATAAACGAGCTGAATTTTCTTCGACATGCTATACGTATACATTCTGCATATGTACCCACATATTATTTCGTTTAACAATAAATTCTTTGTTAATATTTTTAATAAGAGTTACGTGTTATAATAATTTTTATTTTTAGAAAAGTGAAAGAAAAGTCTCACAAAAAAATATCGTTTCTATTTTATATAAACTACTAAATATTTTTAAACCTTTATAAAAATGAAACATATTTGTTGCATAATTTTGTCATGTAACGTCTCTATAAAAAAACATTCTAGTAGTACTTATTACGAGTCACATTGTGACGAAATTTTACATTCGGCGGATACGTCGAATTTCTGTCGTAATTTCCACATCGTGAATTAAAGCGCCACGATTTTCCTCTCTTCGATTTGCATTACAATGCATCCAAACTTGCTCACGAGTCTGAGAACCTGATGCGATAAGAATCGCGGCTTGTTGTTGCCGTCGTCATTGTCGTCATCGAGATACAGAAATCCGGTGATTCCCGGTTATCGTTTGAAAAACATTGCACCCCGGACCACCGCGGTCAGCGCATTCGCCGATAAACCCCCGGTCATAATGCGAGCTTTGATGCTGCGAGGAGCGCGCCAGAGATCACCTCGGTCCGGTTATATCCGGTACGCCGATAGCTTGACCCCGTTAAAGCGGTTCTTCTCGCGCGTCGCTTTTTCTCTCTCTCCGTCAGAAACTTCTTCTCTATCCTATCGGCTTCTTCGTCCCCGCCTCGCCGCCGCTGTCATCGTCGCTCTGAGGCAATATTATCGCCGGTCAATGTGCACACTCTGAAATAACTTGCTCGTCACATTCTCGGTCGCCCCATACGCAAAAGACTTATCTCGGCTTCGCGGGTGTTTGCGCGAATTATATGATCCTCCCAGTGAAAGAGAGAGAGAGAAAGAGAGAAAGAGGTTCGATAATCGCGCGATATCGCTAAATCCGGTTTCTTGAATATAATTTTATATATTCAGCTTTACGATTTGCATATTAAATTTAAACGATGTAGTAATTATACATAGTGTAAATTAGAAGACAAACAACTTGAAAATGTCAAGGCGCGCTACGATTAACATGATTCTCTTTCCCATGATTTTATATAACTGACATCAAGATTTATTTCTTTTGATGTTGATCACGATCACGACGTTTTTTTTTTTCACATTTCTCGTGAATATATTCTCTTCAATATCATTAAAGTTATTTATTTATTTACATTTGCATTGAGAGAAGAAGAAAATGCTCTTTATGTTCATTTGTTTTACACAAGTATATCATTTGCATGTGTACGACAGCACGCGTCGACTTCTTATTGGTCTCATTTGTTAAGATAAATGATAAATGTCGATAACAATATTGGAGCAGATGGTCTCGCAAAGATAGTGAAATAAAAATCCCTCTTAGAGATACTTTAAACTTTAAATAAATCATACATATCTTATTATTAAAAATTCGTTATCGCAAATGTGTCTACGCCTATTTTCGTGTAATGTGCCGGAGATTTCGTAACCGGCAAAAATATCGATATAAACTGCGTGCCGGTTGGCGCGAAGATTAACGAGAAAACTGAATGTTTTGCCACGTCGCCTTGTCTTTTAGGAAGATAACGAGGAAATAATTCGTATTTATTTTGCGGAAGAAACGGAGAAAATTACGTCAGCGAAAACACACACTCACACACAAGTACACTTGAAAAAAGATGTTTTCTATTTGTATTTTTATTGTTTTTTTTTTGCGGAGAATTTAAAATCCTGCGCTAACCGGTTATACGCTTATCGCGTCGACCTTTCGGTTCACTGATAATGTTTTTAACCGGCACGTTACTAGGAATACAAACATGTCTCTCTTATTGTAAACTTTTCTTTAAAAATTCTCCTTACTCGGCATTAATATATCTTGACAACAACAAATAAATATACATTAATTTACGAAACTGTAATTATCGCTTAATTGCTTATTTATTGCGATACAAATAATGTCATTACTTAAAAATATTTACGTTAGTGAAAAATTAATTATTACCGAAACAATTTACGACGAAAGATATTTTTTATGAATTCGAGACATCCGGCGGATTATAAGAAAAATGCGCGTCACACTGTTACACGACAAAAAGTAAACAAGATTGAGATTTATGAGAACAGTAACGGCTCTTTTACAACGTAACAAATAGCAATGCACTTAAATCCGTATTGTTTTACGTCGCTCTTTCGTGATTTTCTACTAAATTTTAACGTTGTTACACTTGCGTGTTGCGCGATAAACACATCACTAAAGTTATTGTAAATTATTAATTCGCAATTACAACACAATGAGACGCGATTAGCGTCACACGTTGAACGAATAAATTTAGACATTAATAATGTATGTTCCATATTGTACGCGTCTCCATTACTGACGGTTGTTTACGTTGTTTTACTAAACACAACCTTGAGCCTTACATCGCATAAACGCTTTAGCCATAAGTTTTGCATAAGTTTGCGTAAATCTTTGCGTAATTGTTTCCAAGTGATGTGTGTTGTGATTTACTTTTATTCCAAATATACACGTTTACACGTGTATGTGTGTTTGTGATACACTTTATTTAATTACAATGCACCAGATGGTGACCCTGATAGTAGTTACATTTATATATCGTTTATTTCTTTTGTGTAAATATTAACTGTGACATTTGTCGACGTGTCCCACTTACTGACAACAATAATAATTAAATTTACAGTCTATCGCATCAGATATTAAATTATGCAATTAATTCAATTAATTTATTTGCGATACAACATGCTATAATGCAATGTGGAAAGCAATTTCCATTTTAGTAAATTACATCGAACGCGCATAAAACTTCGTTTGACTGATCTCAATTGTTAATTTCCCGCTCGAAATAAATCAACCAACTTCTGCAACGAATAATTCACAAATAAAATAAAAAGAAATTACATTGAAATTACGTTCTTATACATACATCGTGTGAAGTATCTTTAATTATTACATTTAAAGAAGATTTTTAAAGAGAATTTTTTTTTCAAGATCTCATTCTCCTAAGTCACTTTATCGAAAGTCTTCCGTCGCGAAAACACACATATTGTGTTTCGAGAACAATAAAATGTATTTCCAAGAAAAAACCAGAGATTTAAACACGCAAATATTCATTGTATGATACTGTACGTATATATTATCGCGAAACTCGACTCGTACGTGTGGTTTATTCTCTTAAACGAATTCGAAATCTTTCTTCGAAGCTTCTTGCCACAATGTTCGCAAAATATTCGTAAATTATTCATGAATCTACGCATACGATCGCGTTCGGAGATAATACGCGGCTTTGTGCAAAAATCGACGAGGAGCCGGCGAGACTCGGCGGGACGGGAGGGAGGGTCAAACGGGCACGATCAGATAACGGGGGGCTATCGCGCGCTTTGCTTGCGCGCAGAGAGAAGTCACGAGTATAATGTTGCGACCGCAGAAACATGGCAAGGCAGAGAGAGACTCCTGGGCTTGGCGCGCAGAGCGCGACGGACGCGCGTGTTGCCTCACGTGTTGGATGTGATGCATCGCGTTTCCGACACGTGATGCCTACTTCATCGGTCCGTCCGACGCGACGGTCTCCCTCCCGTCGACGGCGGCCGTCCTGAAGAAACGCAAGCGTCGCCGCTGGTCCGCTCGTAGTCGTCGCCGAGTGCTTGCCAAGAACGCGGAGCGCATTGCGGCGGTTTGAGATCACACACGGGAGACATCGTCGCTCTTGAGTGTCGAAGTGGAACCCGACTTGTGTCATCGTCAATTTCTCCTGCCGAGTTTTTTTTTAATAATCGTTCTCATTCCGCACTACTCTTCCCTCTCAAGAGACAGAGGGGAAACGATTTATTATAATTCTGCCTTTTAATTAAAACGGAAGATAGATGCGTATCTTATCAAGAGAGACAATATAACTGTGGACATATTGCGAATTAAAGTACCGAACGAAACTTGTAGGAATTTTTAAACAAGTATTTTTTTAAATTAACAATATAAGAATATAAAACACATCATAAAAAAAATTGGAGAAAGAATTTTATCGTGACATCTCTCGATTTAAATCGTGTGGAACAGGTGCTAACGATCACCAGAATTAAAAGTGTCGCGACACAGAATTGCTCGATACAGTGCGGTGTTTGTGCGCGAGCTACACACACCGAAGAAATACAATTTGAAGAGTTCCATCGAATTTGTTCGTCGTCGGAAAATTTGATCCGAAAGTGAACTCCAGTTTGACTGGAAAGAGACTGCGAGATATCGACCTATCGATATAAAACTTCGTATTTTTAAAAAATACATGTGCGCGCGTGTGTATCGACGCGAGAACACTTTTCGAAAGACACGCGTTGCGAGAGGGAATAGACTTGTATAAATAAAGAGCGATCAATTTTTCACACAGAGAAAATTCGTCATTTCTGTTCGCTCCGTGAAAACATCTCTCTCCGTGAAAGAAGATTCGATATAAAAGTGATATCTTCCTTCGCGCGCTTTGATCGGCCGTTCAACGCAAGATGGTCACGCACAGTGTGGATAATATCTTGAACATGCAGTACTATCCGACGAACAACCACGTCGACGCGTCGGTACACTCGCCGCCGCTGAGGAAAAGACGTTGTTTGAGCAAAGAGGTGAATATATCACTCACGAAAGCGAAATCGATATCGCGTTACTTACTACTTCTTCTCGCTCTCAGAAAAGCGTCGGACGCGCGCAGTGTGTCTTTTACAACAGAGCTCCGGGAAAAAACTTGTTCCGAAAAATGTCAGTAGAACGAAAATACGATTTCTCGTTCGCTTCGAGATTTTCCGTCTGATTTTGATTCACAAGGATTTTGGATTTTCACTTTGAACTTTATTTTAACAGTAACGTGTAGTCAACACTTAAGTATTGTAAAAGTTAAGAAAGATTTTTCCTTGATTAAAAGTTTTACTTAAAAAAAAATTGAGTTTAGCCGTTCCTTTCGGGATTTTATCACAAAACTGTATTGAACTATTGTTACCTCGTCTTGATTTATTAGATTTTACGTCATTTCGCGTAGTTCGCGCTTCCGTTTCCCGACGTACAACACGTAACACCACTTGATTGCATAATTTCGCATGAATGAGCTTCATGGAAAACGTGTTGGCCATGTGCCAGAAACGAGCGGCGTCACACGTTGCCATCACTCGAAGAAAGACTACATGTACTCGTAAATTATAGCGCGAAACTCGAGACGTCATTTGACGCTGTTTTCACCTGTTTGCTATTTTAAAAACGCACGATCATCGAAACCTTTCGGTTTGCTTTTTTATCTGTTGATAAAAATTTTAATGAATACGTCAGACAGTCGTGCGTAAGCCGTCGCGTCGTTTTGCTCACAGCGAGCGAGTAAATTACGTGATCATCGAGCAAAGCAAAAAAAAACACACATTGTTGAAAAAAGACATAATCGAGACGTGTAGTGTTACTTAACTGTATTACTTAAGATTTGATTGCCACAAGACGTCACATAGACGCGTTTTTAATAAAAAAAATAAAAGGATTAAAATCATCTATTTCAAAAATGAATATTTAAAATATGATAAAGTCTCTCTTTCTTCTTTTATGACATCGCAATATATCTTAAAGAAATTGTATAACTTGTTTTTTACTTTCTCGATCGCTCTTTGAAAAATTCTCACTTTTTGACCGTCACACAATGTGTCGACCAAAAACATTTAGTCTAAAATATTCAATATTTAATATTAATTATCTTTTTTTCTAAAATTCTCTAGAGAAAAAACAACCGAGTTGTAAAAAAGCAAAAGTATAAAAACAAGTGTTCGCATCATGTTCTTACACAGTTCTGTTCAACGAACAGTTCGGACTCGAGACAAACCTCTTTCATTACGTCACATCGATTCTGTAAACTCGAGATTGTCTTTCTGTATGTTAGTGAGAGACGGACGAATATTTTGTTGAAAAGCGATTACCTAACTAACTGCAAGATAACGTGTCGCGCGAAACCGTGACACGCGGCACGTTCAGTTAATTGTGTTTCAGCGTAGAATCGCAACGTGACCTTTAAAAAAAAAAAAAAAATCAAGAACGATAACACGTTTTACATCGCGCGTGTGAGAGCATAGAATTGTTTTAATCTGTTTCGTTTTTTTTTCACGAAAAAAACAATCGTTTCCAAACAAAATAAACGTTGATCCAGACCGGATCGAAGGTCGATGGGTCGGAAAATTATTATTCTTGAACGCGACGTGTAAATGATCCTCGATTAATTAGCAGGATTAAGTTGGAAACGAAGTGCGCACGCACCGAGCACTCACCGATCGACCGGTAATCCAATTATCGCTACCGCCCGAAGTGAGAAAAATCAAGGGCGTAATAAAGAAAACATGAAATTATAGCGGCAATTTATTTCTTGTTGTAAACAGTTTCACAGGAAATCAAATAAAAAAATATCTCTTT
>QVOB01023175.1:0-28650 GCA_014839585.1 Pseudomyrmex concolor
AACAAAGCGCAAAAACAAAAAGAGAGAAACAAAAATCAGACAAACGTACGGTTGGCTGTAAATCTTCGTTTTGTAACCATTTGCCTTCGGATTTTCTTGATTCTTCGTCATCCGCCGAAGACTGCTGAGTCTCCTGACTGTTTTCCATCGCCTGTTTCATGAGAGCGTCCATTAAATCTTGTACATTGTCAGTCTTACGTTCGGCATCGATTGCCAATATATTTATCGAACTTTTCTTATTCTCATCTGACTTTGTCTGCGACTTCGGTTTTTCGGAGCTTTTGCTCTCTAGCTTCTTTTTCTGCAATTTCGCTTCGTTACTTTCGTCACTGGATACCACTATCATCACTTCATCGCTTACTTTTTCCTTTTGCGACACCATATCACAAACTTTCGAAATTAAATCGTCTATTAAGGCTACAACATCTTGCATCAGTTGTAAGTGGGAGATATTACTTAATTTTATTCTCTTCGTATTGTCGTGCAACTGTTCATCGGGAAGTCTTTTACGACTCTCGAGCTGCCTCGCTGTCTCAGTGGATTTAATATCGGAGATTTTGTTCGATCTATCTACGATTTCTATCTCTTCGATACTACTTGAGCGTTGTTGACACACCGCGGCTGCGCCTTTATCCGCATCCGCTGCGACGTCGAATTCCTTTGAGACACTTCTCTCAGTTTCGGCGTTCTCTTCCTTCTTCTTCTCGTTAAGTTTGGACTGATATTTCATAAAAGGACCCTCGGAACAGTTTTTGAGATGCCAGTGAAACAACTGACCTAACGATTTCTTCAGGGGTTTTCCCTCGTGTTGTTCCAAGTACTTCAGTATACTAGCGTGAATACGATAATGAACCTCTAGCGCTTCTATAGACAAATTCTGTGGACTCTTATGGCTTATTTTACGTGGATATTGAGCGTTATTCTCATAAAGCAATTCACTAGCCTGAAATTAGATCGTAATGTTGATCAAACTGGAAAAGATAATGTTAAAACAAAAATTGTACAGCGTAACAAACAAAACAATTAACCTTTGCGTAATGTTCTAAGAACACGAAAGGATCTTGATTCTTCTTCTCCGCGACTTTACCAAGCATATATTGATAAAGCCATCTCTCATCGTGCTGTACCGACGGTTCCTCGATGGTTTGACATATTCGATTGGCAGATTCGAAGCACTGATCCGCGATTTTTAACATTTCTTCTTTTCTGGTTTCCAAAATTTCGAATCTCTCCATACTCAACGTATCGGTTTCCTGTTTGAGCAGTCGCGAACAAAACGAATGCACCATATAAACGAAATTTCCGTACTCCGTCCAAATCACGGAATGTCCAGGCGCCAGCTCGATGGCGTGTTGATAACTCGACTGTGCTATTTTTGCTTTATTGAGAAACTTGTCCTTTCCTCTAAACACGTTGACAAGAAAATTTCATTATATATTACGTTATTATGTTATTTGCTTAAAGATCTAGAAAACGTTTTTATAAATATTTTAATTTAAAAAAACAGATATTCTAGAAAACAGTCTTAAAAAAAGTAGCACTCACACAGGTCTATAATTGTTCAACCAATTTTCTATTATGCTGCCTGTTGCCATGGCCAAACCTGCCCACGAATTTATTCCTCTCGGATAAAGACACAGATCTAAGAGGTAATATCGGCATGCGTGTTCCCATTTACTGTTCTTAAAATAAAAATCACCCAGCAAATAATAAATAGTTGATATCGCGTGCGGCAAGGGTTTTGCCACGCTGGGCATCTTTTCCCTCGTGCCAATTATGTACGCTGTCATATCGTCCACTATTTGGCTTGGGTCGCTTTCTTGCGGAACCAACTTGATTATTCTCTTGAACAACATCTCTGTGTCCATGCTAATAGAGAGTATTCTGGGACACTGAAAACTGGGCAGCTGTTTCGGTTTGTAAAAATCGAATAACAACTGCGCTCCCTCCCACGTTAATTCCATCTGCGGTACTCCGTGTTCCACAAGATGTTTCGGATGCCGCGTTTTGTTCATTCTGTTTGGATGGCCATAGAGACAAAAGAATATCTGTTCCAAGTATTTCGTTAGTCGATTCTTGATGGAAGCGTATTGAGGAGTCTCCAGCTGCGGTATGATAAGATTCATAGTGAAAAATAGAAGTTTGGCCTCGTTGAAGCAACACCACGAATGTCTGCCGAGAAATTCATGAGCGGTGAACAAAATCATGATGGACGGTGGAATTACGTCATCCTCGTCTTCCGACTCGGACTGATGAGAGCTGTGCGATTTGTTTTTATACGACTCAGTCTTTGCCCTTTCTTTGTCTTCCTCGCTATTAACAGATCAATTTTAAATTGTATGTGACAATAACACATATCTAGACATATGTTTTTTTTTCTGGTAACTCACTATTCTAGAATGTAGTGTAACAAAATCCAAGGCAGAACGGTTTCCAATGGCATCTCCACATATGACGTGCTTTCCGATACGTCCAATTGATGGCAAACAATGTGCACTAAATTTTGTACCAATCTTGACAAGCGATGTTCCGGCAGGTATTTCACTAAAATTGAACAAAAAGTATAAAATGTGCGATAATGCGTTGTGTCGCAAGTCTCTGACATACTATTATAGGCATAATTTCTCATACCGATGAACACGCTAACTTCGATCGTACAGGCTTCTAATTTTTCGAGTGCCATTACAACGGAACTCGTCCATTTTTTCTGTTCGGCTTCATCGGAAGAATTCAAGTAATTTTGCCATGACTCATTGAGACAGGCTTCAGCCCAGACGTAACAATCCTTAAAAGATATTCGGTATTATGTTAAAAATCCAGTAATTTTCTTACACATAAACATATACGTTAAAGTTCAATATCAGTAAATATTACCTCATATTGCTGAAGTTGCCACAAACTGTCGAGTAATATGGTCAATTGTCTAACCCTGTCAATGATGTTTTCATTGTTTATCAACAATTTGTGTCTTTGTTTGGCAAATTTGAAAGTGTCCTGCAGTATATAAGATAGTTCGGCATATTTTTTCTCGTCATACAAACGTTGAATCTCACCCAACTTCTGACCCCTGTGTGATAATAAATTAAATTATAACATCGATTTCAATATATTATCGCGTATAATCGTGCTAAGAATATAAAAATACCTTTGAATTGATGTTAGCTTCTTCTGTACAAGTCTGACGTTGATATGAGAGTTGTTTTTGCAGTTCGGAAGAGTGATAGATGGATTTAAACTCTTACTTTCCATTTCTCGCAGGCGACTCAATAACTTGAAATTTATATTTATAGTTTATATAATAATGCCACTACAGTTTCATTAAAATTTCATTAAAATACAACATTCTTACCAATTCTAGCGTTTCAATAACTACGTCTATATCACCTTGGCATAAGAAGATATTAGCTTTAAGCCATAAGATTCTCAGTAAAATATTCAAATGTTCCTCGTTTACAAGATCCTGCCGAACGCTTGTGAATATTATATGTCCCAATTCTTCCGCAGGCAGGCCAGTGCCAAGTTTATCTAATCTGCATAAAGCGTTTCAATATATTTAAAACATATATATAAATAACGTGAAGTTTATTAAGATTGAATTACATTACAGAAACTTACGTTGAACTTGCCAAAACGTCCGGTTTAGTATCCAGCCATCTGTCTGTATGCAGCTCGCCAAATAACAGTGTCATTTCAGTATCCAACTTCAGATCTTCGAGATTATCGTCTTCACTAAATGGCGACAAATGCGGAATATGTTGTCTGAAAGGAGATGTAACTGAAATTCTTTGGTTCTAAAACTAAAGCGAGCAATCCTTACATACAACATACACACACCTCATGAAAATATACGCTTGCAAATAAACTTCTGACATTCCCTTTGGCCATTCTTGGTTCCACTTAGTACATAGAAATTCCGTGAACTTTTTTATGATTATCATTAGATTACTTTTACTGCTATGCTCATCTATAAATGCGTTCACGTCAGCAGTTTCTGCCTCCGTCCCAAAGTACTTCTGCGTCCGACTGTGTGCAAATAAGACATTTCCGTTAAAAACATTTTCCGCATTTTTTGAGACTGAAGCTAAACTATCAAACGATTAATACCTAGCATCCGGACTTGGTGATTTCGAACTTTCTGAGCTTTTGAGAGCTTCTGCATTACTACTTTTATTCTCTTGTTTCGAAAATAACTGATACATATCCATAGTATCCATAGAGTCTTCGAAATTCTTAGTAACGTCGTCTTTAGTCAACCTTACTGTATCAGGTCTGCACAAAAATGATACAAACAAAATTTATATTTTATACATTTAATACAAATATGAAATTGCCTGCGACATACATACAGCAAAGTACTGGGGAACAATCTTCGAAGCGTTTCCTCCAACAAAACATCGGCTCTTTCCGCTTCTCTTCTGTTTGAACCTCTAACCCTTGCGGAGCGTCTCATGCTGCTGCAACTCCAGGCCCATTGTTGCAAAAAACACAATGCGCTCCTGCGTCTCTTCTTCACCTTTTGTCCTTCCTCTTTTCGTTCAACTTTTTCAGAGTGAGTTTTATCGTCCGCTTTGTTTGTTGCTTCATTTAACTTTTCGGTGTCTTTCTCGAAAACTTTATCGCTCGATTTGTCACTTTCCTTGTCGCTGGATTTTTCATTAGGCGCTCCGTTATCCGTGCTATAGACATCATCGGTAACTTTATCACTTTCCAATTTGTCGGTATTTGCGTCAACTTCAACAGAGTGCATATGTTCGTCCAAATCTATATTCTTCGTCTCACTTTGTTCTTCACATTGCAAACCATCCGTGTCAGACATTCTTAATTGATCGTCATCCTCGATTATTTGCACATCAGTTGAGTAAGAAGATTTTTTATCATCTTCAGTTTCAGCCTCCATTGCCGTGTCCGAAGCCGTATTGAAAACCTGATTGTCATCTGACATTTCGCAATCTTCCGTCTCGATTTTAATAGGTTTGATGTCACTCTCATCATTTGGAATGAAATCATCCTGCTGATCTACTTCCATACCATTACTCTCTTCAATCTCACACTCGTTATTTGCTACTGTATTCTTGTCAGTTGGAAGATTTTCAACCAACAATATAATTCTACTAACAAAGTTGAAATTGTTCTCAGTGATATACATGTGCATGTCGACTAGACTTTCTCCGAGAGCCAGCCACGTGTAAGTTGTCAAAGGCATTCTTAAAGTCAAAATAGGCAACGGCTTTGGTGTAAATTCTTTTTTACATGCTTCCGCCCATTTTTGAGAAACTACGTTCGCCTCTGCTAACAGTTTTTCACCCAACATGTGATCATATTCAGTATACAATGGTGGATCTAATTCCCAATCACTATTGTACCACTTATAACATTCTTTCATATACGGTATGTCTTTAAATATTTTATCGCGAAAAGCCAGACCCTTTACATAGGTAGGATCTTTTTCCAATGCTACAGAAATATATAACAGACAGTTCATATAATCAGGAACGGCATATAAGGCAGTTATCAAGTTGTCCAAACATGGCCAGTGATTGGAATTGCACTTCAGACCTTGCTTGAAAGACGAGCAAGCTAATTCTAAGTTAGAAATCTTCATGGCTAGTGTGCCAATTCTATACCACAACGTTACATCGGATTCATCCAGATTTGCAGCTTCCCAGTAATTATCTATTGCATCTTCATAATTGCCAGACGCTGCCTGAATAGCGCCGATGTTCTTGAAACAGGAATATTTCAGGGATAACATCGGTCTTGACCTGCCATCTGGTACCTCAGGCTTTTCCACTTCATCCAGCAATTCAGTTTCTAAGAGATCCTTAAAAATAACTAGTGCTTCTTCTTGCTTATTTTCCTTCATCAATTCTAAGGCTTTATTGTATTCAGTCAGTGCTATTTGCTCCTAAAAGAAATCATGGTGAAGTTGTTCTCAATGTTTACATTACATCTTTTAACATGTGACATCTATATATATATACACATGTAACAATAGATATAAAATATTATAATTAGATAAAGATACAAGCCATGTAAACATTTAACTAAAACATAAGAAATACTAATCAGTAAGCCATCCATACATATGCATATGTATGACTACATATTGTATCTACTAAATAGCAGCTAAATAATCATTATAACAAAATGTGTGCAATAAATTGCAAATTAATTTTATTAGCAACGGTATTTAATTAAAAAACGGGGGAGAAATGTCGCAAAATAATCTTTTGTTAATATTTGATATTAACGTGCGAGGTTATACGAGCATGTAAACAGAAGGCCGATAATTCCTGATGCTTACGTACCTGCGCCTCCTTCGTGATCGTAGGCACATCTTCCTCCTCGCTTTCCTCAGTCGATTCCTCATTGAGAGCTGATATTTTAATCATCCTGCCGATTTTTCGCACGCGGTATCAACACCTACATGCATACAAACATCAACAAATCAGCCGGTTTTTCCACCACGCCGCCATGTCATTGAACCACGCATTCCAATCTAGATAACTTCGTCAAAATCCAGTATCTGTCGCAAATGATCGAATATGTAGATGAGATTAAATACAAAAAAAATACCTATAATTAGAGATTTCTTTATTTTGATGCAACACTCTTCGGCATTTTCGTGTTTTCCACTGTTCTTTTCTTCCGGAGCACAGTATCTGTTTGCTTTTTAAAAAAAACGATAGTACAAATAGAAATTTCCGTGTGAAATTATGCTTGAAACACGTAACACGTAACTGAGCCAAGAACAAACTTTCGAGTTTATCTTGAAACTTAAGACTATCTCTCAGTGCGGTTCTTTGAAAAGATTGAACTTTTAACTTGCTTATCTCCCCGTTATACGTACACGAGAAGCAGTACGAAGGGAAATGTTACTGTGTACATGAACGGACGCAACATGCCAGTTGTGCAGAGTTGACTCGTAATTCAATTTTCATTGTTTCGCGTGAGCTAGACATGTACGCACGTGTTTCGGCGTTTGGTATTCTGCTTGTGATGTGGAAGTAGTCACGTTGGTGCGTAAAGATGTTTGTATCTTAGAATAAGGTAAGTGTACGCAATAATTTTTATTCTTCGACGCAATTGTGACTTACCGGTACATATTTATGATCATGTGACGCACAATTCGAGAATTAACAAGAGAAGCAAAATTCTGTTTTGCAAAAAAAATTATAGTCTAAATTACAAATTATTAAAAGTGAAAGGAGTATTTAAAAAATAATTTTTGAAAAAACTGAAGCAAATATTTTGTTGCTTATTATAGCTATATAAATAATATTGTGAATATATATATATATTTTTATAATTACAATAATTGTAAAAATTACATGCACAATTGTCTTTTGTGTTTCAGTATTATATAATTTGCATAACAAATGATAGGATATATCAGTAAGTCTTTCAAGAACTTTTTTTTAATAAAAGTCTAGGTACATTATTTTTAATATTAACAATCAAATCAGATTGTTAATTAGAGCCTTTTTAATATAAAAGTTTAAGAACTCATGTATGGTATTATTAATAAATCTTATTAATATAAATCTTTAGCATATACATACATATATACATACATATATACAAACACACATATATATGTATATATGAAAATGTTGGTGAACATTATGTTAGATTACAGAAAAGGCAAGACTGCAAAGGAGCAAGTTACAATATTATATAGATATGAAAACTCTTAATGCAATACTTATAAGTCTATTAAATGTGAAAAAGAGGAGAAGTAATAATAAATAATGAAGACAACAGTTAAAGATTAATAAACAACTGACAATCATTTGATACAATATATCTTTACCATAAACTGTACTCTAACAGTATGTGTTCACTTATAGTGTTGTGTCTTACAATCCACATTCTTTTCAATCATTACACAATCATTCCACTATTCACATAGAAAAGTCACTTTTAATAGACATATAAAATTAAACTCAATTTCAAAAATCGTGAACAATTCAATACTGTTTCAGTTAATTGTACAGGTAAATCCATAGGAATATGTACATCATAGAAGACCAGTTGAGAGACGAGACGCGAACAGTGGATACACAGAGTTTACCTAATTCTGTAATTGCAAAAAACAATACTATTATAACGAGATTTCCAATTCCTATGTACAATAAGTTTATCCAATATTGGCGTATAGGTGAGCTTTCTTTACCGTGACACGCAAATAGACTGAATGTTTTATTTGTTACATTAAAATCGTGTGTTTTAGTTGAATATTTTGTAAAATACCAATTTTAGTTTTTCTATTTTTTTTTGTATAGATCCTGAAATGTCCAGACGATGGGAGTCTTTATTTTTACCTGTTGGATCTATCTTTATTCTCGGAGTGGTTGTTTTGTTAATGGTAATTTTTCTAAATTTTAAAACTACAATGTGATTAAAAAAATTTCTTTTATTATATATCGAACGTTTATCTTAATTAAACCTTGGAACTTTAAACAACGATTATAGGTATTGTTCAAACGATGTCCACATACGGTGGCTGCAATTGTTGCCGTAATCCTTACTATTATTATCGCATTAACAACTGTGATTGCACTTAATAATCATGAGCCAATTTATACTTAATAATGTACCGTACTGTGTATAATATGATTATCTGTATGTTATACTGAATAAAAAACTTTTTTTTGATATATTTTATGCGTATATGTATGTACATAACATTTGCAATAATTATATATACTAAATAAATAGATATTACTCACTACTAGGAATGTTCACCCTTCATTTTCATTTCAACAATGTCTTCCGAAACACGTTTTACTGTTTTTAGATATTCCTCCAACGTTGCTTGCAACCTCTCATAGTTCTAAAAAAATGGAAATTGCGATATGTAACAAAATGACTAAATATATATATGGCATCCCATTGTATTTCTAATTTCAGAAACATATCGTACCTCTTTGTAAGTGGAATCTGTTTTTAAGTGCTCGAGTTCGCTTAGCAATACTTCGATGGTATTAAGCGGCAACCAAGTTGGCGGTGCAGTAGCTACCAATATTGTTTCAAGACCGAAATATTCTTTTCCGCTGCCTAACACCGCTTTAATATAGTCCACTGCCAAGTCGCTGGCTTCCAACAGTCGACCGGTATTTAACATAAGACGAAGAAGCTCCGAGGCGTTTCGTTTCTGTATTTACAATTTAATATTTTCTCAAGTATATTTTATACAGAGAAAGAAAATCAATTATATAAAATTTGATCAAGATTAAAGCCTACTTTGTAAGACATTAATAACCATTGCGGCAGAAAGGCTCCATCTTGCAATAACTTTCTAGCGACAGCTTTGTGTAGTTCACTATTATTATCCTTCTCGTGGTTCAACGTGAAATATTCTAACAGTTTCCAAGCGGTATTCGTGACAGTGGTGTTAGATATGCCAATATCTGGAAGAGAAAATTGAGCACTTCTTCGAAAAATCATCTTACGACAATCTAATGGCTCTGTATAAAAAAATTTCTATGTACCAAAAATATCATTTTGCAACAACCAATCCCACGCGTTTGGATTCTCGCGTTGACTCAGTTTTATGCACTGAGAAGTCAGACTTTCAAGTACGGAAGCTTTACTGATTTTAAACTTGTCGCACAAATGTAGCGCCGTTGTATACATGCCGATGCTGCACAAAGTGACAACAAGCTCCGATGGTTCTAAAAAATACGACATAATAGGTGTCGCCTGTATTTTTTTTTTTTTTTTTTTTTTTTAGAAAAATTAATTACGCAACTGAATAAAAACTTTACCACTGTGTGCGATTATATGTATGTCTGAATTTGCCTTCGATATTTTCAACCGCGCGTCCACTATGTAATACTCCTTCTTGATATCATCCAACTCGAGAACCTCGACTTGTTTCTTGATTTTATAATGCAACACCTCTCTCCCGTCTACACTTCTCTTTTTCGGCGGATTCGGTGAATTTGGCTCGTCGGACACGCTTTGATCGATTACAGGCCTTACGATCCACCTGTACTTCTCGCTCACATGATATAAGGCGTTGATACACGCCAGCAAGCACTGAGCTTGCTTAGCTATAATAGGCGCGGAATGAGGTTCTTGACTCAAACGCATTGCTTGTTCGTACATTACGGACGCGGCTGTAAAAATACATTAGAAATATGCACAACAATAAAACAAAAATCTGTGTAAATGATTTATAATCATAAAATCTTATACCTTTCCGCATGTTCTGCTTGTTGACGTGAAAACTATACAAGAAGTTGTAATAATTGTTTTCCATAAGATCAACGCTTCTGGCTCTGCCTTCTACTATTCTTTCGAGATCCTCGTACATATCGACGTAAGGGAAGGAAATCAAGTCTATCAGCATCTTTTTCTCGAATAGCGTGACGACCAGTTGTCGCAAACAGTCCACCCTACGCGCGGCGTCCGGATTCGCGTTCAAGCAGTGATAAGCCTCCATGTGGTGACTCAGATTCAGATGTTGCGCGAATATTATGGAATGGAGCGTCGGCAAATTTGGATCGTCGACATCCGCGGTTGCTATGGCCGTTTCGGCGATCTCGATAATGCAGTCGGACGCGTTGTGCTCTTCGAACAGTTTAATAACTTTCAGATAATAATGAATCAAAGCGTTGTTTCCCGACGTAACGTTGGAACTGAGCAAGGCGTTCGCCAGAAACACGTCGGTTAGAATCCCGTTGGAAGCACGAAGAAAATGATCGCACGCCTTCTCTATCTCTCCCATTTCAAGCAACGCGACCGCCAATATGAATTTTCTCGACGAACTGTTCCACTCGCACCACGTATTCAAAAGTCTCACGTATTCTTGCACGAGTAGGAATTGACAACTGGAGAGCAACCACTCAGGAAAGATAAAACTTCCCGATATTGGCCATATGAGTTGTGCGATAAGAGTCACATGCGTCAACATGCTGTAGTGCCAAGGTATCAAAGCCGTCGGATCCATGTTTGTTTGAGCCATCAGAAGATGAGTATTTTTCGATCCGCTGCTGTGAATGAACAGTTCCAAGAGCGACATAGATCGATGCTGTCTCTGTCCGACATTAATCCGTGGATCGGTGAGCTTCAGAGTTGACGAGAGACGCTGAGAGCTGGATTCGAGTAGTGACTGCGAAGGAGTATACGCCGCCATGGACTCGCATATCCACGTGACAACGTAGTAAGCTTGAGTGAGCACAACGGTTCTGGGCGCCAACGACGATTTTATAGCGTGCAAAGATCTCGAGTCAAATAGCTCAGGACGCAACAGTATGATCTGTTGTAGGATCAACAAATCTCTGCAAATAGCGAATCTCAAGACCGCTATTTGCGTCACGGTTTCCGCCATCGTGGAAATACCCAGCTGGCTGCCAAATAAATGACTGACATTTAATAAAGCTCTTGACGCGTCGTGATCGTCCTCGAACTGCGACTTATTCGACTGTCCGAGATTGTACGTCAAAACTTCCAACAGCATGGCCATGGCGCCCGATATATCTTTAACGTTGCTCAGTTTGTGATAGAGATCAGACTGGAAGTCGTAATCCGACATCTGTTGACACATTTAAAATTATTGACATTAAGATTACAGAAGAGAAAAGTGATTAGAATACTCACTGGATCATCGGGTTCCAACATCAGCTTGGATAGCAGTTCGTCGATTATGATGTCCGGACTCTTCAGATGATATAGTTCTCTTTCGATTTCAGTTTTAGTTTCCTCAGACAACTGTTCCCCCACCATAATCAACGCCGACATTAGAGTGATAAGATCCTGACAGATGTCTTCGTCTTGCGATAAAACGGGAGTGGTCTTGAAACGGGAGACGTACGACTTGTCGTTGCAAAGCACTAGATGCTCCAGAGCTTCCATAGGTCTTAGAAGCGAGAACGATGATTTCTTCAAAAGAACGACGCCGTAAACGTTCGGCAATAACAGCAAACCTACGGGACGAGTGCCGTTGGCGTGATATTGGACAACGCAGGAGTAAAATTTCGACCAGCATCGATTAGCGATCTCGAGATAATCCTCGTCCATGATCACGTAATCCATCACTTCCGCCTGCATCTCGGCCTCTACCGCCATGCAAACTCTCTCCTTCAGAACAGCGGGCGAAAAAGTCATTTCTGCCAACACGTTGGATCTTCTATAGATGCTGAGCGCTTTCGTGATGTCCGTCAGTGAGAATTGTCCGGGATGAAAAATGTAATTGATATACGCCTGTCTTGGATCCGTTCCGGGATCCATAACGATGTAATCCCGATCACGCGCCTGTTCCAGAATAGTGGTTTCCCATTCGGAATTGATCCGTTGCGTGCCGGTTAACGGCAATTGTGCGTGCGTCACTGCAACAGTGTCCATGTCCGCGGTTCTCCATACCGCCCATAGTCTGGTAGGTGTGAACCCGAAATCTACCAGGTGTTGCTGTGCAAAAGTAATATTTACGTTGCGTATAGTGATGCATGGCGCAAAAAAAAAAAAAAAAAAAAAAAAAAAAAACACGTCTGGCGCGTACAATGTACACAATCTAACGAACTTGAATATGCCGTTCTCTTGTACAGGCTTCAGAATGCTGAATTCGCACCCGACACCGAATTTCAAGAACGTGCCGAGATACAATTCGTTATCGTCGCCGATCGCTTTTCTCAGAACGTGTCCTTGCGCGCTTAAAAATGCGACGCGATTCTCGATCGCCGTGTCCGCCACAGCCACGCACTGCGATTTATTACAAGACCATATGCGTAAATTGCCCTCCCGACATAACGCGAATAGATACATGTCGCTACCGTAATTGTGTATAGCGAGGGACATGGCCACGTGAGTCTCGGTATTGCGCCCTCTAAAAGCAGTGGCAATACCGCTCAGAAACTTGGGCATTATCGAATCTTGTTTCAGTTCGCTAGTGTGCACGTAACCTGTAAGGGTATCGAGTCTCAGGAGTAATATAATAGCTGAATTATAGGCAAGAGCGAATAATGCCTCTTCTTGCGGCAATGTGAGCCATGATGCTGCCGCATGAGGTACTGGTGAATCTACGTAGAATAAAACATTGCCAAATAAATTATTCCATATATCAATAATAAACACGTTAGATTTTGCAGATATTCTGTCAACTCACTTGTGGTTCCGGCATTGGAGATAATGTGAAATGTATGAGGATCTCTGGCACTTTGTGCGGAAGCCTCGCTAAATATAGACTGTATACTAAGATCTGTATATGTTCCCAATAAATTTTCCTTGAGAAAAACAATTGTCATTTTATTAATATAAACAAAATAGCACACACTATGTATGTTAAAAAAGCATACAATTCTCACTTACTTGTTTGTGAATTTTATCCGGATGAGAAAAGGAAAGTTTGTGAACGCTTGAAACAGTGACAATTAAAATGACAACAGAGTTGACTGTTTCGTGAATGGAAATTCCGTCCAAGATCGGAGTATCCGTGAACTTGTATCTCACTCGGCAATTTGCAAGATTAATGTCTAAACTGTGTTCAACCAGTTCGAGTACGTCGTGGCAGATACGCCAATAAATAAAACGATTACGAGTAAAATATTTGGAAGAATCTTTGTACGAGTAACCACCTGCTCTTTCTGGTACTTTTATGTCCTGCAAAGTACTTTGGCTTCCGCCTGTAAAACAGTCAAGTTCTAAATTTCTTTTCAGTTCTTGCAAAAATGACTTATAATTAGACAACTGCTCTTCGAAACAAAAAAAATGCTACATTTTGTTCCACACATACACGATAATCTCGTGTGTGACCAAAACTGACTTTCTAAAGTGTTTTTATGTGATATATTTTAAGCGGAATTTAATTTGCCGGGCCATCGTTCGAGGTTAGAACACGCTCACCTGTATTCAGAGTAATCTCTTTCCATTTTTCTGGCAGAGTTTGATCCGGCACTACCTCGCGATATCCTAACGGGAACTCGATCATATTCTAAGTTAATGCGAAGCTACTGCAACAACTTGACTGTCACTTTTACATTACAAAAAACCGCCGGAAAATTTGAGCGGGTAGGATATCGAACGGTTCTCGGCGCTTGCCTCGTGTGCTCTTTTTTCGTGTGCACGGGCAAAAAGATCAACAGCTACGATTCTCAACGTCGAGATATCGATATAAACGTTCGAAATCGACTAATCATCGCGCGCGAATATACTTTTTCTGGCGCCTTTTCATGTCTCTCACGCAGAAACGACCAAAGCGATTGGTTGAGTTTCTAGTAACGTTTCTTCGAGATATCAAAACGATTTCCTATCTATACGTGTTTTTGGGGGTAGGAGAAAAAATAATGTGCGGTAGAGGCGCTGCGCGCGAAAGTGTCTTCCCGTCTTCCCAGGTCTTCCCTCTTTTTAAGGGGTAGTTTGACAACTCCGATAAAGAGAGTCGATTTAATAAACGTCCGAGACGCAACGAGATAACCGCCTGTATCATTGTGTGATGTATATGAATTAGCGAGAACAAGCGAAGCGATGAATGAGGTCAAATGGAGCGGTACCTTTATCAGTAACAATCCATTGGCTGAAATTTATGAGCTGGAATTTAAAATGTATCTTGAACGTGCGAGGCACAACACGAGATACTAAGAGGTCACAGTGTTGATGTTATTTTATTGACAAAATTATTAATACTGTCAAGAAATCAACATTAGGTTTCAAGGATGAATAAGAAAGTGATCACCACGTTTTATCTCATGCTGAACATTGCCTTCTCGATCGCTATTGTATTGCTGAATAAATGGCTTTACATTCACACCAGGTTTCCAAACATCACGCTGTCCATGATACATTTTGTTATGACGTTTGTTGGTTTGATTGTCTGCGAGAAACTGGATGTCTTCTGTGTCAAAGACATCGACATCAAGGAAATGATACTGATCGCTATGACATTTTGTGGATTTGTTGTTTTGACGAATCTGAGTTTAGCCCACAATACTGTTGGAACTTATCAGGTGGCAAAAATGTTAACAACACCCTGTGTAATACTGATGCAAATGATGTTTTACAGGAAGCGTTTTAGTTTGCTGGTCAAGCTAACACTGATACCGATTATACTTGGAGTCATAATCAGCTTTTACTATGATATACAATTTAATGTTGTAGGAACCATTTACGCAGCATTAGGAGTGTTTGTAACATCGTTGTATCAAGTTGTATGTCAACTTTTCTTGCTCTCTTTAAAAATTAAAATTAATATAGATCCTAGAATAATCGTAGAAAGCTAAAAACTTTACAAAAATATGTTTCTTACAGTTGGTAAATAGAAAACAAAGGCAGTTTCAAATGGATCCGATGCAATTGTTATTTTACCAAGCGCCATTGTCTGCCATTATGCTCTTAGTTGTTATTCCAATTTTAGAGCCAGTAGGACAAACTTTTACCCATGATTGGTCACTGTCGGATGTAGTATGTTCCTGATAAAAAATCATTATATTCAAGCTGTAGCTAAACAAAAATATGTAGTTAGTTTTTTTATTTATTTTTAGAGTAAGCTTTTAACAACGCAATTAAACTAATCGTAGCTGTATTGGACCAAGATCAGCTTGTATTTGATATGTTCTATATTAATTATTTGCAGATCATGGTTATAGTATCGGGAATAGTCGCATTCTTTGTGAATTTGACCTCTTACTGGATAATAGGAAAGACTTCACCTTTAACGTATCCTTGTGTAAAAGTATTGAAAGAAATTTACAAATCAGCATGTTATATTAAGTTATTAATGATTAGCATTTTGTGACTGTTAGCTAATTGATACCTTTTTGTTTTTTTTGTTTTTTTTTTTAACACTTGTAAGATTTTCTTAGACTTATCTGTTATTTCTGAATAAATAAACAAATATATATATATACTTTAACAAAACAATATAGATATAATATGGTTGGACATTCCAAGTTCTGTCTAATATGGTTGGGAGGCACGTTGCTTTTCCACGAAACATTACAGATCAATCAGGTGATTGGTATAGCTCTGACATTAGTGGGGATTCTATTATACGCTCATGTTAAAGTAAGTTTGGACTTTGTACTCCAATGTCCTTTGTCTCGATAATCTATATTTAATGTATTTCTTCCTTTTTTTTCAGATGAAAGATAGTCAGATCGTGGCAACAGCTAGAGAAACGAAACCATTGCATAAAGTATGATTTCATTCCAAAATCAAAGAATAGAAGTTGATCGCATTAAAAGAAAGCAATTATGGTACTTAAAACGCACATAAGCATGTTTTGTAAATATAATATGTACAGAATAAACTTTTATTTATTATTTCTAAATTTGCTCCAAAGTTCTTTCTAAAAAAAAATTTTAATAGAAAGAAATTAGATAAAACGGAATTTTTCTGAAATCACTCTCAAAAGTAAAACTAAAAGAGAAAATTGTATAGAAGCAAGTTATAAAAATAAATTCTGGGATGTCCACATAAAATAAACGTGTTTGAATATTAAAACAAGTAAAAGTTCAGCAAAAGTCGTAGTGATCAGCAAAATGGGTCAACGTCACACCTTGGGCTGCGGTAAGTGAACGAGGGATTGAAATCAGCGACAACTTCAAATTAAGTGATTCATTCGACAGCTTTTTCCCAGGTGTATCGGACCCGAGGAAACCTTCTCAAAGTGCTCTTATATAGGAAAGCTAGCTATCCGCAGCACTATCGAGAAACTAGTTTTCGGTCATGAGACATCTAGTTATCAAAAAGTGTATCAGCTACTAAACGCGGCACTTTTTAACAGTAACAAACATATTTAATCTTTTGTTTTTATTCTGCGGCAATATAATTTTTATAGTTATCTAAAAATTACCGAATATTTTGATTTTTAAGCTTATTTTTCCGAATTTTTCAGATAGTAAAATAGATTTTTATACACAAGAAAGGTATTGTCTTCAACGGATAGATCAATAAATTAGAACTGCGGTCAACATAGCGCTATAAACGCTTCGCATTATTCTATCTTTTGAACTTTGCGTGACGCGCACGTGTTCGATTTCTGCCAATAGCGAACGTCATAGCACCGCAGAACAACGTGCATCAACGTGCATCACAGACACGAGGTTAGAAACGGATTGCCCATTGAGAAGTGTCCATCACATTCATCCATGATTCGTCAGACCAAGTAGTCGCTTAGAAACCAAACTGAACCAAACGCAGGATAGCAACGTGTTCCGACTTCTCTTCGCATTGATTTAACGAGAACAATCGTAGCCATGAAGATCGAGGAGGTGAAGAGTACCGCAAAAACTCAAAGAATTTCCGCGCATACACACATCAAAGGATTAGGCCTCGATGAAAACGGCACGGCGATACAAAACGCGGCCGGTCTCGTCGGTCAGGAACTTGCGCGTGAGGTTAGTGTCAGAGATAATTGCATGCTCGCCGAATGGCGTATAGGCTACATGCCGGCATTTAGCCAACAAAAAATCAAATCAGTTCTTGTTTGCATGTTTAAGACTAGTTTATAAAAGACTGAACTTCATACCGGCAAATTTTGATAGGTTTCAGCGTTTTTGTTCACAGTAACAAGCATGTTTATTCATCATCTGCTCAATCTATTGCGTGCCTGTTTTGCGCGATCAAATGTGATCACAAAGTAGCTGTACAACAACGAAATTTTCATTGATGAAGAATAAGAAGACTGTTCTTATAACTCTCGCACGCAGAATGCGGTAACGCCATTCAGCGTCTCGCTTTTTCGATATCTATTATTTCTAGACGTTAACGATGAGACAAAAGTTTCAAAATATAATAGAGTTATTCGTTTTCTTTACGTTCGCCTCACGATCGAAAATAATAGTTTACATTCCAGAAAAGCGAGATGTTGATTGGTAACCACGTTGCCGCGTCTTATGACAGCCATTTTCTGTAAAACGACACTTCCGTCGTTACATTTAAGCAAAGTTCCGTTTTCTCATATAACTCGCACTCCTTGTGGTTGGTGATTTGCTTTTTTTTTTATCCCTCATGCGGCTATTCTATTACAGACAATCATGCGCATGTGTTTCTTTTCGCTGATGACAAACAGTTACATATGACTGAGGTCTATCCATGGTTCAGGTCCAGAAGAGAAACCGGATGAGAACTCGTCCGTTTTGCGCATCTCTCCCACTCCACAGCTATTAGTTATCAGCAGATGTTCCGCCAATCCCGCACGCAATGCTATCCCTATTTTGCCCGCTTTTTTCCTTTATGCGCAAAAGGATTCTCTTCTTGATTTGAACTCAGCATACAAGATGTTACAAAGAATAGTCAAGCTTTAACAAATAAAACATCAATTAATTATGATTAAAACATAATGTTTTTCTTAGCAAACACAAATCAATATTTAAAAATCTAATTATAACAAAAATAAACTTATACATTTGATTCTTATTTTGGAAAAGTTGTTTATTAAACTTATTTATTAAACCCTACCAGATATGCACATAAAGGATTACTATTTTACTACACTAATATATAATTTATTACATGTGTTTAGTTTTTTTCTTGATTGAAGTAAAAATAAGAGTTTGTATGTAAAAGTTATATAAAATTTATGTATTATATATCAAATTATGAAATATATATAATTGGCATTTATTGATATTTTTACAGGCTGCAGGTATTGTTGTTGATATTGTAAAATCAAAAAGAATGGCAGGTCGAGCTGTGTTGCTGGCTGGTCCACCAGGTACAGGCAAAACTGCGATAGCTCTCGCTATTGCTCAAGAACTTGGTAATAAAGTGCCTTTTTGCCCTATGGTGGGTTCAGAGGTTTATAGTTCGGAAATAAAGAAGACAGAGGTTCTCATGGAGAATTTCAGAAGAGCCATTGGTTTAAGAATCAAAGAAACTAAGGAAGTTTACGAGGGTGAAGTCACAGAATTAACACCTGTTGAAACAGAGAATCCTATGGGCGGTTATGGCAAAACAGTGTCACATGTGGTTCTTGGATTGAAGACTTCCAAAGGCACAAAACAGTTAAAATTGGATCCTTCTATATACGAGTCTTTGCAAAAAGAAAAGGTGGAAACTGGCGATGTTATTTATATCGAAGCTAACAGTGGAGCGGTAAAGCGACAAGGTAGAAGCGATAATTTCGCTACGGAATTTGATTTGGAAGCTGAGGAATATGTTCCTTTACCGAAAGGCGATGTACATAAAAAGAAGGAGGTCATCCAAGACGTGACGCTGCACGATTTGGATGTTGCTAATGCCAAACCACAAGGTGGGCAAGACATAATGTCCATGATGGGACAATTAATGAAACCTAAAAAGACCGAAATAACAGGTAAGAAATTTATTTGAATACAGTCAAATATAGCTCGACGTTACTTTTCATGCTATTCCTCATTTCTGTACATTGGCCATGCAATTACGCATGCGTCAAATTATAATAATCTACGTAGGATTACGTATTGCTAAGAATTGGAAAGTTGATTCCGAAGCACCGAGAAAAACAAAGTAGCAAGATTTGAACGCAGTATTGCAGTCGCTTTAGCATTACTATGCTAGCATCAATCTACTAAGCTATCTTCCACCCCTGAATTATTTAGATATTTATTTTGATGTATTAATTTTTATTTAATGACATTTTGTTCTTTTATAAATTATATATATATTATATATATATATATATATATATATTATACATATATATATAATTTAATTTTTATTTATAAAAAAGTTTTAAGTTAAAGACATTTAATTAAAGACATTTTATTTTATTTCAGATAAACTACGAAAAGAGATAAATAAAGCAGTAAACAAATACATTGACCAAGGTATAGCCGAATTAGTACCTGGAGTATTATTTATAGATGAAGTTCACATGTTAGACATAGAGACATTTACTTATCTGCATCGTGCGCTGGAGAGCGCAATAGCTCCGATTGTTATCTTCGCCACAAATCGCGGTCGGTGTGTGATCAGGGGAACAGAAGACATTGTATCTCCACACGGAATACCTCTCGATTTGTTGGACCGTCTGCTGATCATAAGGACGCTTCCATATTCCAGACAAGAAATCGAACAGATAGTGAAATTAAGAGCAGTCACGGAAGGATTGCAAATCGAGGACGAGGCTCTCTCTGTTCTTGGGGACCTCGGCACAAAAACAACTCTGCGATATGTGGTGCAACTTCTAACACCTGCAGCTTTGACGGCAAAGATCAACGAAAGAACCAGCATCAAAAAAGAAGATATTGAAGAAGCAAACACACTCTTCCTAGACGCCAAATCATCCGCCAAGATACTCACGCAAAATCAAGATAAGTTTATGAAATAAAAAATTAGATCTTACGATTGTTGCTTTGTTCCCCTAATTTAATTACCTTATCAAGTATTTTTACATATTTCTCAAAATATGTACTGATTGTTATCAGTTCTTCAATTGACTTATTTATGTTTTACTTGGGTGAATAATTCTGACATTGTATATAGTATAGCATGTAAGCAAATTACATATTATTGATGAAAGAAACAACCTGATATATTGTACATTTCTTATATAATATATATGTAACTTATATATATAAGAACTTTGTATCAATAAAATCTTAAAAGCAATCAACAGAGAGTAAAACGTGTCTGTTTTATTTTGTTTTCACGTATTTAGATAATCTTTCACGTCTTGCGGAATAGTTGCAAAATGGCAATAAAAACAAAGTTTGTTTATGACAATTCTACGCTGGGGGTTGGACGTTCTCATTTTTAGCGCGTCATAAGATACAAAATAATTTCTCAATGTTGTCTACGACATTGCGTACAACTCGAGTTAAAAAGCTGAAGAGTTCAAGCTGTAATCACAAAAGTTGTGACATCACACCACACGCGCACGATATCAAGCACTTGGCATATAAAATCTCCGTCACGTTTAGCATCCGTTTAGTTTTGAGAAGTTTCTCGCAAATGGCTGTGATGTTAAAACGCGAATTTCTAGGAAATTTTTACACGCACGTTTAGATTTTTCAAAGGTACAATGCAGTGCGTTTTAAAGACGACGAGATATGCCAGATTTTTGAATAAACGCAATTTTGTGACTCGACGTGCACTTGGATATCAATTGAGTTGTTCGCAGAAAGAGAATTTCGAAAGATTGCTCTCGCCAAAAGATGAATTCCAGACGAGACACATCGGACCGAGGAAATGGGAACAAGTGGAAATGCTGAGATTACTTGGATTTAAGGTAATTGTGAAATTCTCACGTTTTATTTTGATATAATGCAATGTAATTTCATACAATATTTACAAGAGAACACACAAATAAATTAATTTTGTTTGTAATTTTTGATATCAATAGAGTCTCGATGAGCTAACGGAAACAGCAGTGCCAGCTAAGATTCTTCACAAAGGCGACTTGAATCTTGACGATCCCATCTGTGAGTACTTTGTTCTCTCCGCAATCAGTATGATCTTCATCACTGCACAATATTTAAGTTGACATTCAATAAATTATATTAATTTGGGCGTAAATCGTCAATCTCTATTTCATTGTTTGTGAGACCGCGTGAGTTTTTCTTTTGAGATAAGAAACAGCGAGATTTGTAGTTTTTTTCCTTTATTAGACACAACATGATAGCAGCATGATAGGTCACTTTGTAAAAACGTGACTGGAGTCACGAGACTTTTGTATAATTTTTGTCGAGAAGCCTATATGAAAGAGTTGATAATCTTTTTCATGTACATCATTATCTAAGGTCATAGTTCGATCTCGTGCGTCCGCTACGCACGTGATCTCAAACAAAATTATTATTATTATAATCACATACATGTCGTCACACATAGCCGTACACAGAGCGATGCAATAAAATAATAACGATAAAAAAAAAATTGCCACAGCTGAGTACGAGCTGATAAAGCGGATCGTCAGAATTTCGGAGAAGAATGACGTATGGCGGTCCTACATAGGCATGGGATATCACAACTGTTGCGTGCCGCACACGATTATGCGCAATATTTTTGAAAACCCGGGATGGTGAGGCGCAAAAAAAAAAAAAAAAAAAAAAAAATATAAAAGTTGATAAACATGTTTATGTTGAAGAGAAAACAGCGTTGCATTACATTTTCTAGGACGACGCAGTACACTCCTTATCAGCCGGAGATTTCGCAAGGACGACTGGAAGGCCTTTTGAATTATCAGACTATGATATGCGACTTGACGGGGATGGAGGTGGCTAACGCCTCCCTCTTGGACGAAGGAACAGCAGCGGCGGAGGCTTTGGCTCTCGCATACAGACATACCAAGAGAACGAAATTGTTCCTATCCGATCAAGTGCATCCTCAGACTATCGGCGTTATTGCAACGCGCGCCGCTTCCCTGGGTTTGACGCTGGAAATCGGTGATGTGTTCAAAGCAAACACCTGCGCCAAGAATATCGCCGGTATTCTCGTCCAGTATCCCGATACAACTGGCTGCGTACACGATTTCGAGAACATCGTCATCAAAGCGCACGAGAATGGGGTATTTACTTCCGAGAATTATAAAATATACAAATGGAAACAAAGAATATAGTTTTTTTTATTGTTATTTTATTTTAATTAACGTTAAATCATGTATCTTCTTTTTTCAGACACTTGTCTGCGCAGCTACCGATTTACTGGCGCTGGCTATACTTCAACCACCAAGTGAGTTCGGTGTCGATATATGCGTGGGTACGAGTCAACGTTTCGGGGTGCCGCTCGGATACGGCGGACCCCACGCGGGATTCTTCGCTTGCCGTCAGAAGCTGGTGCGACTGATGCCCGGCAGGATGATAGGCGTTACGAGAGACTCTAACGGGCAAGATGCTTATCGGCTGACGCTTCAGACACGCGAGCAGCATATCAGAAGAGACAAGGCCACCAGCAATATTTGCACCGCGCAAGCGTTGTTGGCGAATATGTCCGCAATGTACGCGGTTTATCACGGACCTCAAGGATTACGGGATATTGCTAGCAGAGTGCACAATTTAACGTTGGCTCTCGCGTGGGGTTTGGAAGCGGTCGGAAACGCGATAAACAATATATACTTTTTCGACACTATCAGAGTGACGCCGAAGATCTCTGTGCAAGAGATCAAAGCCAATGCGAGCAAAGCTAAGATAAATTTGAGGTTTGTATTCTTCTAAGCACAGTCTAACAGTTTGTGATTTTGTTATTAAATAATTGTTGTTGTGGAACAATCGCAGATATTACAACGACGGTACGATCGGAATATCCCTTGATGAGACGGCAACGGTAGAAGACGTGAATGATCTTTACAAGATATTTTCAGCCAACATTACGATCGAGGATGTTGCCCAGGACGATAGTTATCTCGCGAGGAGCTTAGACAGATCGAACTTCTACCGCACTATTCCGTACTTACAACATCCCGTCTTCAACAGCTACCACTCTGAAACTAGGATAGTTCGGTACATGAAATCTCTCGAAAACAAAGATGTGTCTCTCGTTCACAGCATGATTCCGCTGGTGAGCGATTGTTACTTTACAAACAGCAGTTTTCATCCTTTGTTTGTTTCTAATATCAACGTTTATTTAGGGTTCTTGCACGATGAAATTGAACTCGACCACGGAGATGATGCCTTGCAGTTTGAAAGGCTTCACGGACATACATCCTTTCGCTCCGCTTGAACAGGCCGAGGGATATCAAGAACTGTTCGCCGAATTGGAGCGAGATCTGTGCGCGATCACCGGCTACGACGGTATCAGTTTCCAACCGAATAGCGGGGCGCAGGGTGAGTACGCGGGTCTGAGAGCTATACAGTGCTACCACGAGTTCAATGGCGATAAGCATCGACAAGTCTGTCTGATTCCGATATCCGCGCACGGCACGAATCCCGCGTCCGCGCAAATGGCGGGCATGCGAGTGGAACCGATCCTTGTGCGAAAGGACGGCTCCGTCGACACGACACATCTTACGGAAATGATAGACAAGCATCGAAAGACGCTGTCTTGTCTGATGATCACTTATCCGTCCACTAACGGAGTGTTCGAAGAGACGATCGGCGATATATGCGACATAGTACACGACGCCGGTGGACAAGTATACTTGGACGGCGCCAACATGAACGCCCAAGTCGGTCTGTGTCGACCTGGAGATTACGGCAGCGACGTGTCGCATCTCAATTTGCACAAAACGTTTTGTATTCCTCACGGAGGCGGCGGACCCGGCATGGGTCCAATTGGAGTGTAAGTGTAATCATGTTTTTCATAGCTCTATTTTGTTGAATTTGTAAAATACAAATATAAAAATTTAATTTTCAGAAAGCGACATCTTATACCTTTCCTGCCGAATCACCCGGTGATAAATTGTTCGGGTTACGGCAACGGCGATATAAGGAGTCTCGGCGCCGTCTCGGCCGCGCCTTTTGGTTCATCTGCTATTTTACCAATCTCGTGGGCTTACATCAAAATGATGGGCCCGAAAGGTTTGCGCAAAGCTACACAGGTGGCTATTCTTAATGCCAATTATATGAGCAAGAGATTGGAGAAACATTACAAAACGCTGTATAAAGGTGAAAGCGGACTGATCGCGCACGAGTTTATTTTGGATATAAGAGACTTGAAGAAGACTGCTAACATTGAAGCCGTCGACATCGCGAAGAGATTAATGGACTACGGTTTTCACGCGCCGACTATGAGCTGGCCCGTGGCCGGGACCTTAATGATCGAGCCAACTGAATCCGAAGACAAGACTGAGTTGGATAGATTTTGCGATTCCTTAATCTGTGAGTTTGAGAAAAACTATGCAAATACTCTCGATGTTTTAGTAGAATATTGCTTACTCGAATTTATAAATCTTTTTATAGCTATAAGAAAGGAAATTGCGGATATTGAAGAAGGGAAATTGGATATTGCGCAGAATCCTTTGAAAATGGCGCCTCATACTCAGGAACAAGTGATAACCACCGAATGGAATCGGCCGTATTCGCGAGAATTAGCGGCTTTTCCTGCTGTAAGTATATTAATATATCGATATTAATTAATTTTATATGTATATTAATTGTATTTGTCATTCTTTAGCCCTTCGTGAGGGGAAGAAACAAGATTTGGCCAAGTGTCGGAAGGATAGACGACATATACGGCGATAAAAATCTATTTTGCACGTGCCCGCCTGTTTTACAAGAACAATAACTACGATGTGACTTACACATCATGTACAGCTTTAGAATGATATACATATATGTAAATATTTATTGCAACTTTTTTATACAAATATAATTTATATGTAAAATTCTCAAAGTTTGTTTGATGAGCAGATAAAATATAAGAAATTAAATACAAATTATGTAGAAGCTTATGACTGAAAAAGACTGAAAAGACTTGGTCATTTACTTATAACTTTCATATAATTTTATTTAATCTCATATATTTACATACAATCTTTTTGATATACTTTATACATACTTTGTATATGCATGTATATGTACATATATATATATTTATAGTTATTTATTTGTATTATAAACCCGGCATAAGATATGCGATATTATCAAGCATTTGTGACAGAGTCTCAGGTCTAGCGCCATTCGTTTCCGGCAACTGTTGAGTTAAACACATCAACGGACCTAAGGCACAGAGCAGCGAGTCCAACAAAACCGAAAAAGTGCCGGAAATGGCGATCTGACCATCATGCTCCTTCAAACGTTCTCCAATTATGGTCAAGCTCTCGCCGAGAAGTTTGAGATGAGCAGCGACATCGATCGGCTGCATTCCCACAACTTTATACATTCCCGTGCCTATTACCGGCTCATTGACCAGATCCTTGCCGGTGCGATTTGACGGCGAGACCGGAACGTTCCCGACTACAGACGGCATACCAAGTTGAATAGAAGCAGGCTTTTTTATTGATTTTACTTCCTTCGCGTTATTACCTGAAATATATAGAGCACACAAAAATAAATTTATCATCGAAGTATCAAATGATGAAGAATCTCCATACGAGCATACATCTAACAAGACTCAAGTATAAAAAAAGACTACAAACAAAAAGATCAAAAGAATATTCATTTCAATAAATATTTTTATCCAGTGCACATGCATACATAAAGAGAAAAAAGCAAAGATTATACTACGCAACATACATAAATCATACATTGTATACAAGGATCAAACCCACCAATTTTATTAATGAACTTTTTTGGAGAGACAGGTTGTGGCATTTTCCAATTTGGTTCATTCTTACTTGCCGGCAAAGAATGAGATTTTGCCGCTAGGCGCTTTGCACGCCTGCGCCAATTATATTTTTCCAGTTGTGGCACTGTAGCCCACAGTTCTCCTAATCGCTTAGAAATTGTCGCAAAATCTACAAAAAGTTTGCATAAAAGCAACGATCAATATAAACATGAACATTGCATGCCGTTTCGTAGCCGATAGTCGATATAAATGCAGCTTTAGATACCCATATAACGATTTTGCTCTAACAGTTCTGGCCTAACTTTCTTTGCCCATAGCATATAAGCAGTAAACCTCGTTTTCTAAAAATATCAAAAGATTAAGGCCATTCTTCTCTCTCTCTCTATTGCTTTTCGTTTTAGTACGTACCCCTTTATCCTTCCGCTGAGTCTTCGACTTGCCTATAATTTTTCCATCCTTAATAATTAGCTTTTTTTTACATTTTTCAAGCATATACAAACTATTCGCTTGCGATGGCGTTTCCTGACCTGATGGAGGCTCTAGTTTCCTGAATCCCGTTTCTCTCTCATCGATCATAAGAGGATCTATCTCATTCTCACTCCCAGACTCTAGACTATAGTTCTCTTCCTCATTTAATCCAGGATCATCAGATTCTGAGCCCGACAACTGTCCTTCATTATCAGACAAGAGTTCATCCTTAAGTTCCACTTTGAGTCTAGATTGTTCATGATGAGAGCTCAAACTTTTCCTTTGTCGCCCGTCATTATTCGCCTGACCGGATGGAATAGGCAGTATCTGTTGATGATGCTGCTGTATTTCATAGTGGCTTTCCAAGAATGGCTGAGTTTGCAAATGTTGCGTTTGAGCCTTCTGTCTCTTAAGTTTATTGTCCGTAATATTATCAGGTGACTCAAAGTCAACAAGCTTGGAAGATTTTTTCCTTACACGACCACTGCGGGAAATACCAGTGACCTCTAGATCTGAAAGATAAAGCAGACTGCACCTTGCCAAAAAAAAGAAAGGGTCTAATATACTCTGCAAATAGCTAGTAGAACCAGGAACAGATGCACTACAGAGCACAGCAGATATTACTGAATATAAAGACTACATCAGTTAGCAAATATGTGGGCAGCCAGCTTAGCAGAGCAATATTCAAATTCTATTTCTTATCTTGTTTTACACAAATACTTTGTATCATATGAGAGACAATTGTTCAAGTAATCAAGCATTCTGTGACATGTGAAGAACAATAACCAAGTAAATAAATTGGAAAACAAAAAATGTCAAATGTTTCCACACTTGTTTTGTGATCTACTCAATCTTGTCAAAACATCACGTGAGATGCGTGTGTAACAAACTGCGAGGGACTTTAAGTGAGGCATACGCAGGACTATTCACATGTTGAATTACTTCGAAAGAGAGATTACGTCGATAATGTATATGGTTTGGCACAAAAAATCGAGAGATCCAAGTGGAATTTTTTGCATAAGGAAAAAAAAACTTGACAAATTCTAACCACGCGAAAATGGATTCCGGGCACGGCGCTGGTTAATGCAGCAGTTACCCGTCATAACACGCCGAGGCGCTAGCGCCCACATGTGTATAACAATGCCGAAACTGTAACCGCTCGCAAGGGAGAAAAAAACTACGGGATTTCTCTACGAGTGCGCGCAAAATCATGCGATTCACCGCAAGCGGCATAACCGAAACCCGAACACGATATCACCGATGCGATCGCGACAAAAACCAATGCTCACCGTCACTCTTTTGGGCACGCGACTTGGATGATCCGAACATATCCATAGCGTCCTTTCGCCGCTGAGTCGCCTGCTGAACGCGCGCGCTGCGCCGCCGTCGCACACTCTCGGATTTCGCGGGCAGCGAGCGTTCGTACCTGCTGCGACGCGACGACGTTGAATCATCGCTTTCCATCGCGCTAACAAACACGAAAAAATATGCGATATATATGTCCCAACGGGAGAATCTTGCTCGCGTCACTGCCGACTTTTCGTCACCTTTATCGCGAAACGATAGAATTACGCGAATCATTATTTATTCACGTGACCTTTATATGTTTTTAAAACAATTGCCGTATACAACCGCTCGGGCGCGCTCGGAGACATGCGTCGACGCTGCCGCGCGCGCGATACTTCAAAAGTAGCCAACTTTAGTTTCTTTCCGTATCCTCCGTCTTTGGCTCGTACGCCCGCGATATTCGGCGAAAGATTCTCTCGCGCCTTGCGAAAAGTAATAAAAATCGTGAAAAAAATGCGGAAGAACAAAGCCTGCGCTGAGATCTTCGACTGCTATGTGAAAATAAAGCAGCCACGCGAATGTAGGTATAAATATATAAGACAAAAATTATTCTGACAGTCTCTTTTTGTAACTTGAGCGAGTAAGATGTTGCCATTGGCATGATTTCAGAACCGAGAGAGATAATTTTCATGATCCGACTTTCCTGTACTCGTTGAAAACGACGGCAATCGAGTTTCTGACGAGAACATTAGATTGATATACTTCACATACACTCAAGCAGATTGATGTAATAAGTGAGTGATAAAAAATTTT
>QVOB01023176.1:0-30535 GCA_014839585.1 Pseudomyrmex concolor
CACTCACATATTCGAGTTTTTTTGCTTTCTTCGTTTTTATGTTGAAAATTTATGCACTTCATTCACGTTGAGTAACAGCTGGGGGTTGAATTGTTCGTGACAAACTTCGATCTTAGTTAACTTTCATTATGTGTTTCTTCACACATTATCTCATTGGTCATCTAAAAATACATGCTATAAACTACATCAAATCGAAATTTTAAAGAAATATAAATCTTATTTTCTTATAGTTATTTTTTTATCGCTTTCTTCTCTAAGAATTTTTGATACACAATATACACCAAAAGAACGTACGTAATATTCAATAATCTATAAAGAAAGGAAATAAATATCGACAGACCTTTTTACATAGTCGTTCTTTGTTTTCTCTATCTTTCTCTCTCCTTCTGACGTTAATTAAAACGCGAATGTGAATTTGATTCTGTGTAAACAAATCACATCCCTTTCTTTCGAGTACCGTTCAATTTACATTTTTAAAATGCATTCGCTGTTTATTTAGATCCGGCTTTTTAGCGTCGCTCGTAATTCATTCACTTTCTTATCCTCCCCCATTTTAAATTAAATACGTAAAAGAGAAAGTTTTCCTAACTAAAAAACTATTCACAGTTGCATTGTGAATCAAAATATAACTTGTGTGGCAAAAGCACTTTAATAACACGACCGGGGAAATATATATATATATAAATTTTTTTTTATAAATATGGGCTGGAAATAAAAGCAAATCTGCGTCCGCGGAGAAAGTTGGACAGAGAAACATGCAAAAGCAGGTCAAAAGTGTTGACATATGGACCAGAAGAAGATGCCCAGGAGCCAACAGGAAAACTGTTACGAAAAAATATCAGTATAATAAGTACTGTTTCGTACTTCTCTCTTTTTTTGGAACACCCTACAGAGTACGTCTTCAGAAAGAAAAAAAAAATACCAGTATCAGTACTTTTTTGTACTTCTTCCTGTTCTGGAACACTCAAAAGAGTACATTTTCAGAAAAAGAAAAAACATCAATACTTTGTCACACTTCTCTCTTTCTTGGAACACCTAAAAAAATACATTCTGAAAAAGAAAAAATACCATTATCAGTACTTTTTCGCATTTCTCTTTTTTTGGAACACCCAAAAGAATATATCGTCAAATAAAAGAGAAAAAACGAATATCAGTACTTTTTTGTATTTTTCTCTTTGTTCTTCTTTTCATACTTTTCTCTTTATTGGAACACTCGAAAGAGTACATCTTCAGAAAGAGAATCCACACACATACACACACACACACGCGCGCGCAGATAAAGAAAGAAAGCAGGAAAGAAGAAAGAACACATGTTTACCATCTTCCTCCAGATATTGATTCTGATATAGAAACTATCGCCAGCCCATATTTACAAGACCTACATCCAATTACGAATTACATCCAATCATCTGTGCAAATCGGACTTCTGCTTTAGTCTGCCAGAAATTTAAATTATATTTAAGTTATTTTTCTAATATTTCACTATACCATCACATTGGGGAAAACATATGATTAAGTTATATCCGAATGAAAGTACAAAACAACGATTTCGCATAAGTGGAGAACACAAAAAACATGTATACGACGTATTAATTTTTTACATACTGCTGTACAGTCTGTCACCCCAAATTGATCTATAGAACATTAAATGTATACATCAACAATAACAATATCGAGATGACTAAATCATTTTTACACTCTAAGCCGCGTCGAACATTTACGTTTTCGCACTGTGTGAATACACTGTAAGAATAAGACAATAATCTTAATTTTGATTAGGTAAAAACCCTCACAAAGTCGCTTTAGCGCTCGAAGATGCGTAAAAAAAAAGATCATATAAAATATTCTACTATTGCTAAAATTAGTCGACGATCAATGAGGCCAGGATCGCCACTTGATATGAAAGCACACACGACATCCATGTACGAAGAAAACTTTTCCGTTCTGAGAACTGTTTTCACGATATTTTTTCTCTTATAACTGATATAATTGCAAAAGTTGGATTTTGCAGGGATCGGCATGAACATTCAAAAATGTTGTGGGTGTTGGGAGTTTCCCTGCTGAACTATAACAACTTGATATTTAAAAACTTGATTTTCAATAGAGAGTTTTGAGGAACTTACAATTGTCTAAAAGATTCTATAAAATGAATAAGATGTTTTCATCTCATTTAACTACTAGCCCGGCCAATAATTTAGCAAAACAAATATAAATAAAAGTAACCGATGTCATTACATGTTCTGGATCCGCGAAAACAAATTGAAAAATAACGCCACGATGATTGCTTATCGCCAAATGTAGGACACTAAATTCGACAATTACAAACTCTACGCAAGTTACTTTTATTTACATTCTATTATATACACTTCTTCACACTGTATCATTAATTCTTTGAAAATAATAATTATAATCTATAAACTGAGTAGTTAAAAAAACTTAGGTCATCTCAGCGATTACTCCTCGAAAAGTATTACCGGAATATACACGACAAATGACTGTACATACACACGAGTTCGTAGACTCTTATACAAAAAAAAAGAAAAAAGAAAATAAAATTATATTTAAACAAATAATTTACTAATTATTATAGTATGATTTTATCTACTTATTAGTTCGGCATACTATTGTTGATTGACAAGTTCTTGAACATTTGAATACTTTTGAGAAATCAAGTTTGTTGTGCTCGAAAAAAAGCAAGAGCTGATACATATGTACAACAGAAAATTTTGCATCGATCATTTACAAGCTTTTTGTACTTTTCATCAACTGTGAAGCTTTCCAGTTAAACCTCACTTAATTCGACGTATCGTACAAGCACTGGATATTTTTAAATTGTTTAGCATGTAATTTATATTTACTTCGCGCTCACGACACATCGAACATCAATGACACCTTAAGACTTCTGAATTTTCGCACACTCATAATCGACTTATGTCAGAAACGAGAAAAATACTTATTTTTGCCCAAATTATATATATATATATATAAAAAGAAAAAAAAGTTGAAACAAAAGCAATAGAGTATTTCCAAGAGTGTTAACACACTTTCAATCGATAAAATATACCGAATGTTATTTTGGTTTGACAACGCATATCTGCAGTCCAAATACAGGTCACAGCGTGACCGCATGCCGAAAACTTACTATTCATTTGTGTATAAAAACCGAACAAGTTCTCCCGTGTAAAGGAATGACGGAACGGAGTGTTGCAAACGAGGAAAAAGAGAGAGAACAAAGAGACTAGGAAAAATTAGTTGGATTCCGGATCAGTATATCGTGAGATTAGGCAAAATTTGTTGGATTGATAAGGTAACCGAAGTAAAAAAAATTAAGATAAATTACGTGCTAACAACTAAAACAACTAGAAATGCCCAATAGATATATTTCGCAAGATATACCGAATTAAATAACTTAGCTAAAAACAAAGTACAAATAACTTATAATTGATGCAACTTTCTATGATATACGCGATCTTTCTCCTTCAGAATAAGAAAATTAATTTGTTAGACATATTTATATGTTCACAAGAAATTATGACCATCGGCATCGGTAATAAACGTCACTAATAAAGCTTAAATAACACTATTAATATAAAACACTGCTAATAAATTATTTAAATACGATTTTAAGTATTTTTCAAGAGCCTACGAACCTGCGTAGAGTTTGTAATTGTTAAATACAGTTCCTTACATTCGGCGAATTAGTAATCATTATTGTGGCATTATTTTTCAACTTGTTCGGTGTTAACTGTTCATTACAAATAATACGTTTTCGCGGATCCAACATATGTAGTCACATCGGTTAATTTTTATTTCGATAAATTATTGGTCGGGTTAACAGTTGAACGAGATGAAAAAATCGTATTCCTTTTATAGAATCTTTTAGACAATTGTAAGTTAATATAAAATTGTTATAGTTTAACAAGCGCGTATTCTAATTCGATTTTACAAATGTGCTTTCGTTGTTAAATCAAAAGAAATAGTCCGATAATATTTCGCGAGCATATTTTCTCGATTGAAAATGAATATGTACGGAAAACTCTTCCAAAACGTAAGATGAGCGCAAAAACAGACGTCTATTTTCTCGTTTCTAACACCGCCAAGATGACTGAGCGAGTGTCTAGATGACTTAAAATTATTCGAACATATTTTTTTTCGACATGTTTATCTTACTTTTTTTTACTTTGTTTACACTCTATCGACTCAATAAATACAAATTTTGTCTAATCTCACACGTCATACTGACTCAAAATCCAATCTAATACTTCCTAATCTCTTTTTACTCTCTCTTTCTGCTTGTTTGCGACACTCGTCCGTCATTCTTTTATACGATAAACCTAAGGTATACCGAGAGGATACACAGTCTAATCTGATAGTTGGTAGGATCAAAATTTTTCTTCAACTCTAGAATTACCCTTATCGTTATTCATAATAATTGACAACATTGTTCTAAAATGAGACTATATTCGCTCATTCCGACACGCAATGATTCTCACATCAACCGAGATATCGTACGGTTAAGTATAATATTCGGATTGATCAATAGTTCAGGTAATCGACCCCAAGCCGGATAGTCGCGTTATTAAATTTCTCGAATTGTGCCGAAAATGTATTATACATTACTTTTTTTTCTTTTAACGTATTTCCCAGCGCCCCTAGTCCTAGAGGTATTGTTCACGATTATAAATAGTTCTCACTTTATATGAATATAAAGAAAGAAATTTTACGGAGAAAATCATCATTTCTACCTAACCTACTATATATTATGTATATGTATATATATATATATATATATATCAGCGAGAACGCTGTTCTAATCCTACCAACATAGTTCATTATCCTACTTATATATATATCAATGACTCAATGTGGAAAAATATAAAACTTAACTAAATATACACAGACACACACATTTATGTCCCGATGGACAGTATTCTCCACGTATATGCGATCATTACACATAGTCTCTAGATAGCGCACTTCACTTATTTTATAAGGTTTCCGTTTTCGTTTACACATTTACATAAAGTACAAACTTATGAAAACCGGAAAAATTTAACACAACAGATTGTGTTTAGCATTTTCGAAGTAGTATTTCATAAGTATTTTGTAATTAATTTACATGGTCACACTTAGGTGTCCGTCGATTCAGAGACAATGCAGCAATTTTTCACAGACTATTTTTTTTTTTTTTTTTTTTTTTTTTTAGTCTGAGTCTCTGTTAAAATCCAAACGCGTTATTTCTGGATCAATGTTCCAAGACAAGCACATGATGCCATTGTCGTTTTTGTCTCACTTTGTTTTGCAGTTAACATCGTTATTCTTTTAGTAAGAATATATATACGTTAGTGAAAAATTTTTACAATACCGATCAGCATCAAAAATGTACGTCCACTCTTACTATGTTTCAGCGTGTTTACTATAAAGAAGATATAGTAACATTATAAGGACTCTTCAAATGCAGCCATTAAATCGCTTTGCATGTTCATGTCAATCTGTCCAGCCATCTGCAAAGATAAATATAACCATTCTTTACGAACCTGGTCTTTGCTAAAAGCTTTGAAAAAAAAATCAATTCCTTGATGCTCGCGTACGAAAAGAACTATAAAGTGGTCGAATTTACTGTAAATTATTGCAAGTTACAAGTTATCAGAGAAATTATTATAATCAGTAATTAAATTGTTTAAGCTTGTTTTAATCGTCGCACGAATCCTCGATTTTATTCACTAATACTTCCAACGCTGTGAAAATTGTTTTCTATTGTCTTCTTTTGATAAGAATCGACGAAAAAAAAGAATAGAAATAAATACGTACCGCTTCTCTTCGTCGACGTTCTTGTTCCCGTAGCCTCTGGCGCTCTCTTTCTGCCGCAGACTTGTCCTGAGTAGACGAATGACTAGGACTACTACTATCCGTATCGGCGATGGCTTTCACTTCTTCTGTTCGTGATGACGCGGTCATACTGCTGCTGCATCCTGGCTGATCTACAACGTTCTTTCTGACCTTGTCCAGAGCGTCTTCTTCCTCGCGTTCTCTTCTTCTCTCGCTTTCTTGCCGCAACCTTTCTCGCTCCGCTTGTTCTTTTTGCTGTCTACGCATTTCTTGTTGCTCCATAAGAGCTCTTTGCTGTTTTACGGATATTAAAAATTGAAAACGTAACAATAAGTTAAATTTTTATAAAATAAGGAAATCTGCTCAGAAACTACAAAGAAAAAAGTAGTGTAACAACTAACCCTATCCTGCTTTTCTTTAGCTTGCTTTTTAAACGCTTGGAATGAATCTCGTGCCGCGCTTTTCATACTACTACCAGCAGCAACTGATTGCGGACTCGATGCTTGTGCGAGGGAAGACCAAGATGACGCGTTCTTTACATTCTGCTCAACAGTCTGTACAACCAATAACACGTGTAATTTGATTAAATTGTTTCACGAAAATGACATGGAAATAATACATAAAAAAGTGACATGGAATAATCATTAAAAAAAAAAGTAAGTTGATTTTTCACAGATCGTTTTAACTTGCTGAAGTACCTTATTTTTAAAGGCTGACGCAAAGTTTGAAGCAGGATTCTTCGAATCGGGTGGAGTCATTTTCTTTTCAGGCATTATTTGCGTACTGGCATGATTGCCCATTGACGGCATGCCTAGGGTGTTCATGTCTGTAAAAGAAAAGCTCAAGCTAAAGAAGAGAGACATACTATCGTATATTCGTTTAATATTGTATGTGATTAGTATAAAAATAAAAAAAGCAAATAAAGCAACATTATTACAAGAAGCAAAAATAAATGTCACAATTTAAGAACGTTTTAGTTTAAAGAGAATTAAAATATTAATAATATATAACAATTAAGCTCAGAATATAAAGTATTATTTAGCACGTGCAGACAGATGAGAAAAATATTACATAAAATTAACACGTATAAAATTGTCCAATCAAATTTTCTTACAGTTATACAATATGTTTCTATTTTTAATTAGTTGTTAGTAACTGCCATTGTTTTTCCAACACCCAAAATTTAAAGTTACTGCTCGAATACGTGACAATTAAACAATAAAGTTATGATATGATATTTAAAGTGACTAAATTATGATATTTAAAGCTGAATAAGCAAGTATTTGCACAATCTAAAAACAAAATTTAAAAAAATTAAAAAAAAATAAATAAAAGCATGCAAAACTAATGCACAAACCATCTATAGGTTTTTGTGTCAGTTGAGCTTGAGATATCGGCAACGACTTCTCTTCTTTCTTCACAGGAAGCTGCGAGATTTGCATCGGCATGGACACAATAGGAAGAGGATCGAATATCGAGCTCATGCCTCCCATATTTATACCCATGTTCAAACCTGGAATACCGTTGTTATTCAGCATACTTGGCGGCGAGTTCCCGCGCTTCGTGTTCGGGAAACCGTTGGAGTGTTGTTGAGACATCGTGACGTTATGGGAATTCTGCTGTATATTGGTCAACGACGCAGTGGTGTTAATCATGTTCTCTAATTGATTGTGCATGCTCATGTGCGCCGCTATTCCTTGCGATAGATTTATGTTCAAATTCGCCATATTGATATTGCCCATGTTGAGATTGGAAGGCATATTCGTCGGCATCATGTTCATGGACTTCACGTCCGTCAACAAATTCATATTGGTGTTGTTATTTGTATTGTTTGTTGTATGAGTCGTTTGGATAAACGAAGGCTGGTCTTTCTTGATCACGAGCGATTGATCCAAGGAAGGCTGCGTTTGAATGAATGACGAAGGCTGATCCTTCTTTATTGCGAGCGTTTGATCCAAGGAAGATTGCGTTGTAGGAACCGAAGCTATGAAATACATATCCAATTATTAATCTTCCCCTTTAATATGCGACTTAAAAAAAAGTTTTAAAAGATATATTTGTAAACAATGCTACTATATACGTGTATGTATTGTCATCTGTGACTGTGTCATATGTGTGTACGTGGGTACGTGTGTACATAATGTGTAAGTATATAATCGACCCTAATAACTACCTAGAGTATTATATGGTTGTAAAAGATCAGATTGTTGATTTATATTTGTCCCATCTGTGGGTACAGGTGTATTTGCGTTCGGAAAGGAACTAATAGACGTTGGTGGCTGCTGAGATGGTTGAGATACAGCCGGTGAAGCTGTCATAGAATTTGTGTTTGTAGGTGTTACACTGGGTGGTGGAGTCGGAACAGAAACCGACGGAGTCGGCGGGTTAGATGTTGTCGGCGGAGGTGGAGTTGGTTTTTTTACAGGAGCGGCCGTAGCCAAGGCCGTGGGTCGCGACGGCTGTGCCGGCATGGACGCATGACTCGCGACAGGCATGCCTTGTCCAGCTGTAATTGCAGCTACCGCCACAGGTTGCTGGGTATTATTGCCTCCTAAAAGAAGGTTTACTATTACCTCCCAAGGATATTAACAATACGTATAATTGCGATTTATACGTTGTTAGAGGATCTGAGAGATTTACGAAGTATCTATAACTTGCGATAATGAGTTTTGAGTGCGAATTGTTCCAAAAGATGGAAAAATAATGAATAAAATTTGGAAAAGAAAGCGAAGAAACATATCCTGAAAATAATGACAATTTTTGTGCAACAAGTAAAAAACGAAAAAAAAACCTCAGAAAAATATTTTCGATATTATACTAAATCCAAAAGAGAATTCTCGAAACACGAACAAAATATTGGTGTCATTAATATACAATACTTGTAACAATTTTATTAAAAATACCTTGCTCTGAAGGAATATTCGGTTGGGGCGGTTTTGTAATTGGTCCCGCAGAATTTGACGGTGGTTGATTATTCATTAAAAGAGCTCCAGTATGATTTAATGTAGATACCTAATAAAATTACACATTAAAAAACAAAATAATCATTATATATATAATCAAACATAATAACATATAATAATACCATAATAACATATAATATCTATAATATATACATTTATATAATACATGTATATTACACAATATCATAATATATTACCCAGAAAAATTTAATATTATAATACAAAATGCACGTTTATTTAGGAAATGTCAATAATTTCTCTCATGATGTCTCTCGTGAGAAAAAATACATTACTTCCTTGTGATTTTTCTGATTTGTTATCTTACCGAAGCTGTGGTCGTAGTTGTAGTTCCTGTATTTGGTGCTGCCTTCTTTTTCTTTCGCGGTGGGCGATTCGAAGAATTCCCTGAAAATTGGCAATGTGCATCTACATGTGAATAAGGTGCAAATGAGATCACCACTCTTGAAACTTCACGAAAAGAAAGTCGTTGGAGAACTAGTGAAATGCAGTGTGCAGAGGATACCATTAGCCATTAAATGCGAAGTATATATATATAAACGATACGTCACAAACGAAAATCAAACAACTCCGAGAGCGTATTTTCTAATAGATTTTTATTCATATGCTTATATTATAATTGTATCACTGTGTACAACAATGTTAATTTAAATATCTCAATTGTATGTTCTTTTTTTTGTGGACTTTCATCTTATGATTCCCTTTTTTTTATTATTAAAAAATTTTCATGCGCAGAACAATTTTTTTCTTCTCATTCTACATAAAGTTACTTGTATTCAATTCATTTATGAATGTTGCGTGTGCATATATATATATACATACATATGTATACACATTATAAATACATACATACATACATATCGCACGCGCGTCCACGCATACATCCACACACGTGTGTATCGCGACGGTTTTTGTCACACATACATATTCTCACCCATTTTTCTATATATATGTATGCAAGAGCACGCGACTGTCTCCCCTTTTACTGTATCTCGATAATCCATGATTTAATATTATAATAATAGTAATAACAATCGTGATCGGTGGCGCGACGTAAATGACAATTATAAAACGTTTGCTGACTACAAAAAAAAATTCACCAAACTGCCGTCGTCTTTTGTTTCATATTAGCCTAATTTCTAATATTATTCTTAATAGAAAATGTGTTAGACTAACGTGTAAATTAAAAGGTCACATAAATGGGTACAATAGTGGGTTCAACTTAAAAATGAATGATACAAGAGTGACACACTCTTACAAACTGTTTTTTAATGTTAAAGTCGTAGTTAGCGCAACATTGAGATCGGTGGCAAGACACTCCTGCTCGATGTGTGTGTTGCTCTTCAGTGTATTACAATGTGTGTGACGCAAATAATCAATGATATATATCTCGACACCTGCATTGTTACAAGACGTCATTTACTTTTCGACCGTTGCGATCGCGAATTGCGAAATCGCAGTGTTGAAATTTATCGATGGAATTGTGACTACACCGACTACCACTCGCTAAAACTCACTTCAACGGAACTTGAATGAAAGCAACGAACCAACGAGAAGGAGTACCAGCGTGTGTCTTAATTTATATTATATAGTTAACTGGACCACCCATGTATATTTATGAGCCAACCGCGACTCTGAACGCTCTTGAAGAATCAGTGTCTTACTTTGTTTATTATTAGCTTTTTTTTTTTAATGTATGCACTTAGAAAAGTCTCGCGCGTGTATGCGTTTATCCGCAATTGTTTTTCTTCCGTAAATATAACTTATAGCTAATTTATTAATATTTTATGATATATTAGTTTTTACTATGTACAAAACACGTACGCTCGTGTTTACCGTTGCTATTAAACTTCGAGAGAGATACGCAGAAAACAGACGAAGAGAGAACATTTACATACAATTCGTCGGAGAGAGAAAGATCGACGACGTTAAATAAAAAAAAAAAAAACCTGTATCTCCCCTATTCGTTTTCAACACAACATTTCGGATTTCTTTCGGATCTGCTTTCGCGTAGAAAGATTCTGTAGTAGGAAGAGAGAGAAAGAGAGAGTGGACGTTCCACAGTCCAAAAAAAGAAAAACAAAAAAATTAAACGATGCGAACAAACTTTAAACGCGTGCGTTGCATACAAGAATAAATGCTACAAAAATTTTGGAAGGCAATATGAATATCATTTTATAAAATGCCCTATACCTCGCGTTACAAGCTAATGGTGATTGTTTATCTTAAATAGATGCGGTCGTAGTATTCTATCTAATTCAGCACACGCGCGACTGCCGAAATTTGTTCTCCCATTAATAAATCTAGCTAATTATTCAAACATTTTCTCTAGTTTCACTTTCAAGTGTTCTGGAAAACATAAAAAACGATAATATTAATCTTTCCCGACGTCTCTCTCGTATCTATATTTTTTAAATGCTTACAATTGTTTTTTTGTTTTTCATTATCAATAATTTTCTTAAATATCGACGAACACTTTCCGACCAAATTGGCTTATTTGTATCGAGTTAACGTTAGCAATTAATTGTTTCTATCTTTTATCGTCTCTTCTTGTGATTTCTTTTCTTTTTTGTCGGGACAGTAAGTACGATGCTGAGTGTGTACGACTTCATGATACTATTTAATTGTACTCGAGTGCAAATTCACTTAATGATTCGTTAATCATGAGACGTGTTTGATTACGAGATGTGTTTTCTCAACACCTCACAGCGTCATCAACGGTTACGTCCAATAAATTCATATATATATGTATATATATATGCGTTTGTATGTGTGTATATATATATACATATATATATATATATCTTGTTTATGTAATAACTAAATTTACATATTTTTAACAAAAAAAAAAAACTTATTATGGAGCAAACATTTACACACATAGAGAAATATTTATAAAAACAAAAGTATTATTAAAATTAAATTTTGTGTATGAGTTTAAACTTGTATAAAAGATTTTCTAAAAATGGTTGAATAGGACGGGTTAAAAATATATTTATATTTATAATATATTTGTATGTATATATGTATATATATAATTACTTCCTCGAGAGAATTATGACAATATTTGTTATTTGCAAACTCGTAATATTTACAAACGCATGTAAAGTTATATTGCGACAGAAGAAATAAGATGTATGCTTGACAACGAATAACCACTATTTTTCTCTCGTATATTATTTACGGCATGTAAAACCACACCAATTTTCACAATTTTTAATTGTTATTATATAATGATATATTAATTTCAATAGAAAGAAGACGGTTTATCTCTTTCCTTGCGATTGTTTGAGCGATGAAAGATCTGACAATGGTTACCGATGAAGAACTAGTGGTAAATAGGGATGAAAACGACGATTAGCAAAGCTTAGCGGAGTGCAAACAATGTGTTTGGAGGCTAGAGCGCCTTGTGTATACGCATGTATATATACATATATTGCAAAACTTCTCTTTCTCTCTTTTCTCTTTCTCCCTTCTTATTCCTCTCCCTTCATTTACTTACTATTTTCTTCACTTGCGACCAATTTTAAATTTCTTTTCTGTTGTTTTTTCTCTTACCTCTCTTATCTTATGTTCTTCTCTTTCAACACATTAATATAAACCTCGTATATATATATATATACATATGTATATATATACACTTTTATATATATACATATGTTTATTGCTGTTGCAAAAAAGAAAAATAAATGTGGGATCTGTTCAACTATTAGTTAGAACTTAGATGCAAGTTTGCTCCGCACTTATTGACTTCGCGGATTCAAGTTATCATTATTCGGATCTACGAACTCGGAATAAGGAAGATTTGTATTCGTTCTTGCTCGTCTCGCACACAACAGGTAACGTAACAAGTATATCAAGTTATCAAAAATTTTCGACTTGCAAGACGAAACAATTTAGTAATTGACCTCATATAAAGGAAGCACATCTTTGGCTGTAATAAGCTAAGAGATTGTATAGAAATTAATAACCTGAGATATAGATACTACGATAAAGTTTCTCTTCGTGTTAAGGAAAAGTCTTATTCAACATTATTTCTACGGAGACAGAGCTCAGCAGAAAACGTAATTCTTATTGGGGTACAGGTTTATTAGTTATTACATTTAAAAAACGCGCACACTTGTGAATATATCGTGTGGCCCTAAGGTGCATTAATTTGTAAATCCAGCCACCATTAACACATTGTCTGCATCCTTATGTGTATCACTGTGATTATTGCCTAATTTTTATCTCTCTCTCTCTCTCTCCCTCTCTTTTTTCTCTCTCTTTCTCTTTCTCTCTCAAAGAGAGAGAGTATTGATCAGTACTATCATATATATATATATATATATATATATAAACTTGCATAGTTCAAAACGTCTGGAAATAAACATTCAGACGCAGTTTTCACGTCAATCAGAGTCATGTAGTTTTGCGTATTGTGGATATATACTCATTTCTTAGTTTAGTGATGCCTGTTAATAATAATTTGTACTTGATTCTGAGAAATGAAACAACATGAAAGTGAATTAATGTGAGAGAAAACAAACTCAATGATTCAGAAGCAAAGTGATATAAAGAATTGCTCTGCGTACAGATTAATGTAAATAAATAAAGATTGCAAGAGTTAATATATTGCATGTAAATAATATCGTTCGGGTTACGTGGAACGATATAAATTATCGATAAAGCAATATATGTATGTATGTGTGTGTGTGTTATGTACAACTTATATCCAAAGTATTAATATTTCACACTACAGTTATGGCAAATATTTTATGTACGAAAACAAATATGATCTCGCTGATTGTGGGATAAAATTTTCGCAGATATATTTTTACCAACCTTAATCTGAAGTTGTCTTATGTCACTCAGCCTTTTAATTTACTATCTTGTTTCGTCGACGAAATTTTTAATGTCATGTAAACAAAAATATTATCATTCATCGAGGTGATAATTTTTACGTTTTTACGCTCGTGAAACGAAAATAAAATTATCGCACAAGAGATTAATCTATTTTGACGGAAGTATGTCCGAAAAATTTCGATCGTTCGAAAAGGTTGAAAAGATTAACAATTTCACTTACGAACTCAGAAATGGAACTGTAGTGAAAAATCCACTGATCTTAAGATAGCAATCTATACTCCGCTTGATTCTCAAGCGACAGAATATATTGGCAACACTGATATGGGGCAAGAGAAAATTATGTCGTTCACATAAACAACAATATAATTTTTGAAACAAGCTAGCATGGCATATGGTATCCTCTAAACACAGTCTGCACTCCACTAGCTCACTTTTTTTCTTACCATTGCATATTGTCACGTAAGTTAAAGAAAAGCATTTTTGATGTGTGTCAAGTTTCACGTAACGCTTGTACACAATTGCACACGTTGGTGCGATAGTTCTCGGTGTGACAAAAATTACGAAGAATTACGTAGATGCATGACGAGAATCTTGTTCGATCTCATTACTGTTTCGTTGCAATGAAACTTGGCATCACATTTCGTACTTGCATTAATATAACGCAGCACTTAAGCTACAAGAATAACGCCGTCCTAATAAATACAATAATTAATAAGCAAGATTCAGCAGCTTAAAAAGATATTTGCGATGCACGTGTCCGTCAACTCCCCCATTCGAAGAACTTGTTTTATATCTAGTTTGTATAACACCATCCTTCTTGGGATTGTAATCTTAATGATCTGATAATTCAGTTTTCATTTTTCGATAGCTTTTATTTGCCAATAGAAAACATTGATTAGGCACAAGTTCAAGTGTTTTTTGAAGTTCTCAAAGCTATCGCCAAATCATGAGGCATCAAATGAAAAGTGGTAAATTATAATAGCATAATAGCAAAAAGAATTGGAATAGATAGACCACCTTCTTATAAATCCATTAATGTTTATATATAGAAACAAAAAACTACTAGAATAGAAAAAATATCAAAGCACATCGTGCCTTCAGTTTCAACTACATCGACAGCACATTGAAAAAAAAAAAAAAAATCAGAATTTTAAAAAGAATTAAGTCTTTTTCACTTACATTATAACTTAATAATTACTTATATCAATAATTTTGTATATGTAATAATAACTAATTCAAATTCTTTATATACTAGGAAGCACTAAGATTATAAAATTAAAAAATAAAGTGTACACAACTTTTTCCTCTTATATCATCAAAATATCATGACACAACTATACATGATTATATAACTAAGACACTATTTTGTTTGTTCTATATAGACAATATACAAAGTTTTTATACACAGTGCGTGTAAATGCTCCATGAGATAGAGGTTTTTTTCAGCTATGAGAACTTCATTTCTACACAATTTTACTATTTCTTTCTTCATAATAAAGTTTCTTATCTTAACTGACATTATACAAAATTTAAACAATCATAGATATAAAAAAAAAAAAAAAATTCTAACGACATTCGGCTGACAGATAACCATTGTACTCTTGTCGAGGGGAGAGAAAAAAACGTTATCATATATTCGTATTGCAAATATGCTCGTACAAATGTACGTATTGTCTTTGAGAATTGTTTTTTTTTTATTTTTATTTTTTTTTATTTTTATGTAAACGTGATTACGGAAATCTGTGCATCATAATAAATCTATATCGGGAAGCGAAACGTCACGTTTGCGACAAAGTTACGAAAAGTACGAAACACCTTATTTCCCGAAAACAATAGTCGCAAATAACCTAATAATTTCAAATTTCACCGAAGAAATAATTCATACTTTTTTTTGTGACAACTACCCGGTTACAAGTAGTTCTTTGTTCCCAAGGAAGGGTCTATATAATAACATTTTTTTTATATCTAACCTGCTTCGCTGTCGCTTGAATCGCTGGAGCTTGATGAGAGTGAACTGCTGCTGGAGTCACTGTCGCTGCTACTGCTACTTGACGCCGACAGTCGTGAAGGAGCACTCGTGCCTCCGGTTCCAACTACATCGACAGATTTGCTGCTGTCTTCTGTAAAAAATACACGTGCGCAAACGTTTTAGTTTTACAATCGCTAATTCAGTTCTATCACATTCACAGAGCGTGTATATTTTTTAATATAAAGTTATATCTGTATCAAATAAATTGAAAAAAATGAACAATAATTATAACCCAATACAATCACATGAAATTCTGTAGATAAATCAAATGCAAACCTTTCTTAGTAGTCTTTTTGACGCTGCCTAACTGCCCTGTCACATCCTGTAACCTTTTTTCCAATTCTTGTTTCTTCTCTGCCATTTGTTCATCCTTGGATTTACCGCTAACTTTCTTGTCTGTAATGGATGAAACATATACATAATATGTAATTTTATAATAATAAAGTCTCTTAATTTTTGACTTTTGAATTTTTCGCGGCACCTTCTAGAATGGTTCCAATTGCTAAAAAAATTAATCTGAAGAAGTTCAGCTCGATATCGGATAAAGGAAAAAGGACTTCCTGGGTCCTTGTTTTAAAACTTTTGTTTAACATGTTTTTTTATGTAATCAATAAGTTGGAAGACAATCAAATAAAATCGATTCTTTATGCATTTACATGATTTTTTCAATGTTAAGGGCTCAGAACTTTCTTTTCTCCTTATCCAATCAGGCTGAACTTTTTCACAGATTAGTGTTTTAGCAATTGGAACTATTCTCGAAGATGACGCGACAAAAATTCAAAAACAAATCGCCAAGAGTAAATAAGAGCTCACCCTAATATTATATGTTATAAGTGTATTAAATATAATATTTATATATAATGCAATATTTTACAATTGTTTTAGACAAGGAAAACATACAAATAACAATACAAAGACTAGAAACAACCAAAAGACTAAAAACCAAAATAAAATATTCACATTTAAACTTACGTGGCTTTTTTCTGAGGCATGATGCAACATAGCTCTCCAGTTCTCTAAGCGTCGATGGTTTCAATGTCTCGAAATCGATCTCAATTTCATCTGGATTTGAATCTCTCAATGAAGGCTCCCGTGATTGTATTATATGCACAACGCGACCTAATTTATCACCTAAGAAGCGCGAAAACAACTAATGAAATAAATTATAACTTTTCAATTTCAACTTTAATTTTTCGTTTTCTGATTCTAAGTGAAAATAAAGCAATTTTAGTCTAGAATGCAATGTTATAAGTAATAATAATACAAAATGGCAAAAAATCTATAATCAACAAATAAGATTTTAATCTAATCTGTATCTTTTACCTGGTAGTTTATTTATATCCAAGCTAAGCTGTCTCTTCTCATCGTAAGACATGGGCTTAGCATTATCTTCATCTTCCGAATCGAATGCAAGTGGTGGTGGCTGACTACCAGTGTTCTTCTTCTTGTTTCCGGTAGATCTGCTGTTAGCTTTCGGCCTCTTGCTCGCAGTATTCGCGGTGGCTGCAGCTTTTCCAGGTCCCCGACCCTTACCTTTCGGTTTGGCGTTGGCTGTTGCCGGCAAATGATGTCCTAAGCTTCCCGGGGCGTGAGTTTTATTAGCTACCATTGTAGCCTGATGATGAAGATCACTACCCATGCCGCCCGGTATCTTCAGATCGCTCGGACCTATCGGGACATTAGCGATACTAGCACCAACGCTGTCGGACACATTGAGGATACTACCACTTGGTTTCATAAGTTCCTTCATGGCACCAGTATGACTGGCAACAAGATTACTATTCTTATTGCTCATTGGCTTTGATTTTGGCTTATCCGGTTTCTTTTTCTTATTTTTCTTCTTACTGGTCTCTTCCACTAGTTTCTTCATTTGTTCTTGCATGGCCTTAAGCTATTAACAAAATTAATAAATTACATGTTTTCACATGTTTCAACTTTCTTTTTTGCGATTTTTTGTTTTTTAACATACCTCTTGTTGCAAAGCGAGTAGCTTTTGAGTTCGCTCTTCCGCTGAATCATCAGTATCGGAACTCTCATTGCCTGAACTACTGCCACTGCCACTACTACTATCTTTCATGGTCATATTGCTTCCCATCGGCTCGTCGGGGACTTTTGCAAATCTAATAATGCAATGAAAACACGTAGTCAAACTTTCACAATTTTATCAGATATTTTTGATATACTGATTGGTTTGCTAGTTTAACTACACACCTCATTTCGAAAATATCTTGTAGTTTTCGGGCCATCGAAACTACGTCATGATCTGGAGGGTTATATTTGTAGCAATTCGTGAATATAAGTCGCACATCACTTGCGAATTCATGAGCAGTTTTGTATTGGCGATTATCCATTTTCGTCTGCAAGGTAAACATTGTAAACAAGTTTTACTGTTTCTCAGATAGTTATCACAAAAAGCGTAATATATATCAAGAATTTATAATATGTTGTTTGAAAGAATCTTTAGTCTTTTGTGTCTTTATAGTAATTTTTTAATCTTTTGTATCTTTTTAATAATTTCTCTTTTAAAAAAGTGGAATTCTGAATCGAAGCAAAAAAGTAGCTTGTTTTCGGAACTAGAGTATAAGTTTTTTTGATCGTTCAGCAAATAATAAATGAGACAAAGTTCTCTAAAAAAGAAGCAGTCATAAAACAACTTTTAACGCTTTTTTCGTATTAATAAAAAAAGAAAAAAAATGAAAGAGAGCAGATCTCTATTATGTTTTTTTTTTTTTATGTAAATAAAATTACAAACCTTTACGGTACCAAGATCCATAGGTTTTTTGATGATCTCGTGGTAATCATGAAGGCCTAAAAGTTCTGCGTCGACGGGTTTGTAGAAAGGCCAAGCATAAGGCTAAACAACATTATTTAGACAAAAAAAATATTTAATTACATAGTATTGCATTTTATTTTTGATGTGTTATTCGTAAATTTTATTGCATATGACAGATTTAAGATAATTACCGAGTGCCTCTTGGCGAAGAGTTCCTTCAAGATATCGTTACAATGTCTCAGAGCTTCAGATAATTTCTCTTTTCCTTTGACACCAGCATGCTGAGGCTGGAAATATAAATTGTTTAAAATATTATATAAAAACTTATAGCACATGTTGTGCAAAGTATATCGTTATTTTGAATAATTTTCTCAGAAAAAATTATACTGACTTTATTTTGTTTTAAATATAATATGATATAAAGCGATGTGAAAATTTTATAAATGTCTCATAATACGAAATTTTTAGTAGAAAAAAAAATCCTATACAGATCCTGTACAGATGCTGACAAAATAATGTATAATTAAGCAATATATAATAATTCGATAATTTCTTATTTTGACAGATGGTAAGACAACACAAATGAGAGAAGGAAGGAGCGTGAAGGAATAGTAATAAATGTACCTGCTGGGCCATTGCTCCCATCAGGGGCATATTGGCCTGATGATATGGCACTAAGCCGTCTTCCGCTTGCCTCGTTGGCTGAAACAGCCACGACATGACCGATTGGTTAACGAAATGACAAATGACTACATGTGTAAGGATCAAAGATGCTCGCGAGAATTATGACAATGTAGAACACGATATATATGTTGTGTGGACTCACATTAAATAAACAATTATTTATAGTGAAAAACTTTACTTCAATATGCTTTTAAATGACTTTTTACTTACTTTAAATATAATTATTTCTTTTTTTCTCATATTTTATCATTACAATTACGTCATAAAAGGCTTCAATGATAAAAAAAGAAAGTATACAACTACCTTCTTAATTTGCCTGCCCGATTCTCTTCTCGTGGGTATTTTGGCAGTCTTGGAGTCCATATTAGATCCGTATAATGGATCGTACGCATTAGCGGTAGGAGTTGTTGTGTCCGCCTTTCTTTTCACTCCTTTTTTTACTTTGGCAGGTTGGGACGGTGGCATTACAGTAGGCGTCGTGGGAACTTGGGGAGCAGGAGGAACGGCAGAAGCTGCTTGCGGATCCATCGCTGGCTGCGCATGATAACCGGTGGTTGGAGGGACGACTTGTTGGGGCAAAGAATTATGAGTCGCCATTTGCGTGACACTCATGGTCGATGGTGGAGTGATGGTGGTGGTGTTCGTGCTGCCGGGTACTGAAGCCGGCGCTTGAGTACCGAGAGGAGGCATGGTAGGTATGACACCGGTCGTTCCGGCCGACGTGGCAGAAGGTGTTAAACTATTTGGTACGCTGGAGGTAACGGCCGCAGCACCGGAAGCAGGTCGTCCCCTTCCTGCTCCTCCACTCGTACTTCCACCGCCGCTTATTCCTGAGGTACCGACTCCTCTTCCAGCTTTCTTACCTTTCGGTCCCTTCGGAACAGGCGGATCTAACTCCACCTCCTCCTTCGGCATTTGTGCAACCTAATAAAAATATTAAGATGTATCTAATAGTATCTACCAGTTATATCCTAATATTCGATAATATATCATACAAACAAAAAATTAAAAAAATGTTATAGAACTTATAAGTTTAAAAATAAAATAAAAACAAATAAAATAAATAAAATCTATCCTATACATACAATCTTCTATAAATAAAATCTATCTCTTGTAAATAAAATTCTATAAATAAAATCTTTACAAAAGTGAGATTATTTTGTGATAATGTGATCGAAAAATACCTTTGTGAGGAACAATTTTTCGAGAGCTTGCGCCATGACCACAACATCCTCTCCGGGCTTGTTGTAGACATAGCAGTTGGTAAACATCGTATTGAAGTCCTGAATACATTCTTTCCCACTCCAATAATACGTATTTTCCAATCTCTTTTTGATTGTGCCCAAGTCCATTGGTTTTTTGATGATTTTGTGATAATCCTTTTGTTTACACAAAAAAAGAATGTAGCAACTATTTGAAGATAAAATTCTTTATATTTTTTTCTATTTGTTTACTACGATTATAACATACTGGTAAATTGAGTTTTTTGGCATCGACAGGTTGTTGAAACGGCCAGGCAAATTGATGCTTCCATACTGGTTTCAAAACACCCTTTTGCAAGAATTGTAATTGATTTGTGATGCGTCCGGGACGATTTGGTGGCGGAACAACTGGTGGTTGAACTATTCCGTTCACAGGTTCCAACGGTGGTTCTTCACGCGGCGGTGGTTCCGGCGCTGGCGCTGTAGTCGACGCTCTGCTGCCGGGAGTGCTTGTCTGCATTGTAAATTTACATATAAAATTAATATACTCTTCACGATTATATTAATACATTTATAACATTTAAATATAAAATCAGAACCAGCACATAAAATGTGCCGAACTAAAATACGGTAGAGGCTGCCTGCATTCCAATGATCTTTTTTTTTGACTCGACAAACTTATTTTTTCTATAGGTCCCTCCAACTGCGCGGAAGATATAATGGACTATACGTGAGCGAAACAAATATATGACCGGATATGAATTCGACCGTTTTACATCCAAGAAAAAAAAATTTCTATTTTTTTAGATAAGAATAATGATATGCAAGCAGCTTAATAGCATGTCTATGAGATACATACAAGCGATCTTTATTGAAGAAGTACTGTGATTGCGCTATTATTTATATAGTATTCATATTATTTATATTAATACTACTATATTAATTTTACATCACGATCATGCATTGTAAACTAAGTAGCATATATATTTAGTTTAAAAAAGTAGGAACACATTGAGCTTGTTATCTATTACATATTTCTATAAAAATTGCTATTCCACAAGATACAAATTAATATATAATAATAAAAAAAAAAAAAAAATACATTAAACTTTCTATTCGTGTATCTATTTCGACGTAGAAAAAAATTCCGAATATTCTGGTTTTCCGGTAAGAAATTTTTTCGCAAGAAGACAGAAAAAGGACATGTGGTAATGATTTTGTGTAACTGTTATTTTTTCTACTCTCAGGTAGATATAGTCAAGGTTTTTCACATTTTAGCAACAGGATGCCACCTTGGAATTCTATTCAAGTATGACCGTTGAGCATTCCAGGATACTTTAAAATGGTTAGGTCTTTGACTTAGCTTACAGTACACTTACAGTATATTAAAAAAAATTCTATTCATATGTTAAGAAAAAAATTATTTGTAGATTTACTGCGTACTTAAAGAACAAACCTAGTCATTTGTCATTAAATTTACGAGCTTAGATTTTTTGGAAGATATTAGATTTTTCTGGGGAAAAAACAAAATTCTTCTTGATCCGAAAAAACTTGGCCAACACGAGCAGATAAAAATCAAAGGTAATAAAAATTTAAAAAATTATTCTATATAAAAATTTCAAACTTTAACATTTTAACAAATTTTAGGTTTTACAATATTCCATGAGTATGTAAAAAGCGTAAAAATTAAGAAGTATAAAAACATAAAAATTAAGGTAAGTGGAAGAATAAAATGTACACCGATGTGTTGATCAGTTTTATTTTAAGAAATTAGATTCCAGATTTAATGTTCACATTATTTCCAGAAATAATTAGTTTTTGTCTTTATTTCAAGCGCAGAAAATTCATTTAAATTATATTCGAGTCGAAAAGAAAAGCGCGATATGGTAAAATCTATTGTACGTAGTAGTAAAAACAAACTTATTTGCAATACCGATATTTGCAATAAACAAACAAATATTTCGTGTTTTCTTACCATTTCGTTGTTTTCTTCCATAAGTGTACAAAAAAAACAAAGTTTACATATAACGCACCAAATTATAAGAAATTTTAAATTGGTCATGTTTTTTACGATTATTCAAGAAAAAAAAGCACAAATTCATCACTTGAAAAATATCTTTGTCGCAAACTTGATTAAAACGTTATATTGAATACAAAAAGCAGAACACTATAAAATACACTATAAAACTATAAAATAATAACGTGAGATGCACTATGCAATATCACGATGTCCAAGTGCATCCCACGTTGTAACCACGTGGCGACTACAAATAAAGCACACTACATGTTCTACTACTAGGTATACTACTCTCAAAGCACGTTGCACGTAAAATGAACTGCAGCAACTTCTTTCGCTCTTCAAGTAGCCTCCGGAGAGGTTGGTTGAAGAGATTCTATTGGTGCAGTATCCCACCATTCTCACCCCCACCCTACTTTCGCTACTATTGGTGCTCACACAATTGAATAGGTGCAAATAAATGAGAAACAGAAAGGAAAAAATGATTTCGTTGAATATAGATTTTTTAATATTTATTTACACTTAACACTAAAATTATTCTTTTTTTATCATAAATATAGAAAGTAAATATAAATAAATAATGTACTAATTTTTGATTTTTTTCATAATGAATAATTTTTTTATTGACTTGCTTTCGTTCGTTAGAACCTTGTGGATTGTATATATTCTTCTATATATGTCTGTAATCTTCTAAATTTTATAAAATACTCATTATCTAAAAAAAAACAAAAAAAAAAAACAAAAAAAAAAAAAAACAAAAAAACAAATCTGGAAACTAACATAATGAGTTTCACTATCTCAATTTTTCCAATCTGTTAACACTGTTTAGATTTGATCTTTTTTATCAGTTAAAATATAATATACACATACCGTGATAAATAAATTGTTTTAGAGTCTAATGACTCAAATATAATATTAATTCGTTTTAATGAGATGTTTCGTGTGTTAATAATCCCATTCATGCAATGAGCGAATTAGGCTGCTAAGTATATATAAATTTCCATAACCACAGAAAAGCATTTTTTTAATATCAAGAAAACTTTCAGAGACTAGAGATTATAATAAAATCTAAACTTAGGTGAGAACTCAGAAATGAAATATAATGGCACTTTTATATATAGCTCATGCACACTTAGAAATAAATCTTGAACATTGTTAAAACCAGAAATAGTCGAACTAATAATTATGTATTACGTTTTTTTTTTTATAAACGATAGAAAATGATATGTAAGCTGTAAATATTAATACAGCAAGCAAGGCAAACAGAAATTATTTCTACAAAATAATTTCAATTCGACAATTTTAATAAAACTGTTATCTGAAAAAACGTATATCTTTATATCGTAAATATATACTGATTTTTATATATGTATATATATTTTTTTGGTAAGCCTTATGCTTTCTACCAGACGTGACAGAACGAAGCGAAAATAAGAGCTTACTCATGATAGCACGAGTTATTTAATTTGCCAATTCATATTTCAATAATATATTCTAAACTGAAGCTATAGTCAACAAACTGTCTCACCTTCGGTATATTACACAGCCTTTCTCGCTCCTCCACATCTAACTGTAATTCATACATACTATTCAAACAATGTCCGTTTTTAGTATGTAAAATTATATGTATTAGATGTCGCGCAAGGAATAGGATTTGTAACAATTGTAAACGTATAAGAAAATCGAATATATGAAAAGTAATGAGATATTGTGAAAAAAATGTTACATATTAAATAACGAAATGACGCGCGAATTAACTTGCAAAGATATTAGTTGAATTAAATTAAATATTAAATCTGATTTGCATTTCCTATATACACATATTACTGTTTCTTTTACTTATTTCTAAATAAGATCTAAGAAAAAGTAATCTATATGTATAATACAAGAAATACACCAGTAACACGAGACGAACTAACATGGAAATTAGTATGTGGGTACATATACATGTATGTAATGAAATTAACTTAAATGCGGCTTTTGAAACGAAAAAGCAAGCAATGAATTCTACACTTATTGCAAGAAATACGAATGAGAAATAAGAATCATACTCACAGAATTGTTCTGGGAGATTGTGTCCACCTGCTGCATGTTGTCTTCGTTTCTGTAACAGACAAAAGACACCCTATAGCCTATAGCAAGATTAACTAACATAAGATAAAAAATAGAAAAAAAGCAGAATCTATATTGTGTTAGTTAGGTCGCATGACATGTACATGACATGCTTGTATCGAAGCATTTTGTAAAAAGTATTTTTTTTTTTTTAGTTTTACAAGAAAAAAAGACAAACTTGATGAAAGTCAATCCTATCTGGTGAACTATATTTAACATTTATAACATTCCATTTTAATACTCTTTCATTCATTACTGTCTCGAGAAATGAGGATTTACTGAATTTTTATGAGTGTTTTCATGACTTACAGAGAAATTTTTGTATATTCTTATGCAGTATTTCTTATGCATTGTGTGCGTGTGTGTCTTATAGTCTACTCCTAATATTTTATACATTTTTTAAAATCCATTTTGCTTGAAAGTGTTATGTGTCATATTGTTTTTATTAATCATTTGTACCAATGGCTGGTCCATTCCCATCATAATAAACTTCTCACCTACCTTTCCGACATATATGATACATAAATGCTATGCAGCAGGTAACTGCTTTACGCTGATGCTTGACGGGCATTCATCAACAATTGAGATGGCAAGTACATATTCTGATTTGAGCATGGCAGCTCATTAATAGCTCGCCAACACGAGTGCGCTGCAACTGGGAAGATTGGTACCGAAGAGGCATAACACTACTCAAGTCTACCAAAAGGTAGCACTTTGAATGTCAGCCATGTATACTGCAGAGAGACTCCGTACCTCCAGGCAAGACTCGTAACATTAGCAACATCTGAATAACATAACAATAGGACCCCATATTGTAACAACCCCAAAAAAATTGATTCATTACTTTAGAATGATGTAACACATTGAGAAATATATGTGTGTGTATATATATATATATATTCTCACAAAGTTTGTATATTAACATATCATGCACAACTGAATCTAGCAAATACATGCTGGGAAAACAAAATCTATTTCTTTGCTGTATACATTACTATATATACGTATGTTAAATTACATCAAGTCAAATATGTGTGTATTACTTTGTAGTTCTCTTTTCGTGTAACATTCTATATTGTGAAAAATATGTGATTAATGTACTACTCTCTCTCTGTCGAAGTAAAATTATTCTTTAAATCTATAGAAGTAGAAAAATTGATAATGTAAATAACGTGTAACACAAAATAATAAATAATTCACTACTTCAAAATATTTTGTCAACTTTTCTCTCTTTTGAAGTTGATACATGGTCACTATTTTTTATATATTATATTTTATCACTACTTTTTTCTGACTTTTTTCTACTTTTTTTAAAAGCTATCTCTAGAAAGACACATAATTTTAACAAATATTCTTATCCATATATGTACATACATATGTACATAAACTAAAGACTATTATTTTGCATGATGTTTCTTAGTTAAACACTTAATTGAAGATACAAACAGGAAGTATATAAAGAAAGATGACAGATTAACCAGACATTACTCACACAATTTGATTTCAACTTAGTGTCAACTTCAAAATATGAGACAACTCATATCTGTTTGAACTTGAAAAGCTGAATGCAAGATTCAGCATACCCTATATCAGTTAGTTCAGTGGCCAGGCCAGGACAGGGCCAAAATGGAAAGTTTGACAAAAGTGGCACAAATAAGTGGTACACTGGTATAGAAAGTGACATAGCTATTAAGATGCAAAATTGGCGGTGCAAGGGAAGATCATCACATATCGCGTCGGTGGCGACTGTTGAATTGCATCCATGTGCGAGCACAGCTTGCAGATACGACGAGAACAGTCCCGTCGCGAGCGATTTGCGCCATGAAGAAGCTGCAGCGAAACTAGGTATATATCAAGGGCAGACAGATAAGTAATCTCACGCTTGGCTCGAACAGGTGCTCCCTGGTCGAAAAAGATATCCGTGGTAGGAGAGGAGAAAGGCGATATCCACGGGCGAGAGATGGGAAAGAGAGAAATAAGCGCAACGATGAGACCACGACAACGGGTCGGTGGTAGTGGTGGTGGTACGGCGGCGGCGGCGGTACGGTGGCGGCAAACAGTAAAGCGGCACCGACGATAACGACGTTGACGACGACGATGATGATGAGAATAACGACACAACAACAGTCGGGAAACAGGAAGAAGCGGAAAACAAATAGAGGAAAGATCGGTGCGGGGGAAGATCAACGGATCCGCGCCCAGCCGATGCACAACAAACACGGGGCCAAGCCGCGGACAACTCGACCAGCCCGAGAGCGGGCAAGCGTGGCGATTGGCGCCACGGTGAAAAAGAGAGAGAGAAAGAGAGAGAGAGAGCTATTATGACGCCGTGGGGAATTGTGACGGCGGGCCCGCGTTACAAACCGGGTAAACGGGATTTTCGCCGTGCCGCGGAAATCCGGGCCTGTCTCTCTTACCGGACATTGGATTCGGCGTAGGTCTCAACATGGCGGGTATGCCCGTTCGAGAAAGAAAGCTCCCAAGGGCCCGCCGCACGTCGCGCCGCGCTCATGGCACCCGCCGCCGCCGCGATAGAATACGCGGCCACGCGCGTTCACTTCCCTGGCGGCCCACCCGGATACGCCGTACCACGGCGTCACCCGCGATCGTCTTACCTGATCAGAGATGATCCACTTTCCAGCAGGAACTCTATTCGCAAAACACTACCACTACGGCTTCGGACACCTCGCACTACGCTTTCTCCCTCGCTCGTTAAGTTTGGTTGGTTGGTCGGTGTTATGGCCGCCGCGCGAGTAGTGCCCCACCGTGTATCTCTCTCACTAACTCACTCTCACTCGCGGGAGCGCGAGCGCTCGGTTCGCATACGCGACGAGATATAACGCGAAGACGCGGGCTACACTTTAGTCCCAAGTACTTAACGCGTTTCACTCGGCGCGTACGTCTTACGTGACACCAACACTCGTTTCAATAATCCGCGTCGCGCCCCGTCGACACTTTTCCGGAGCTACGCGCGCTCGAAAATCCCTCCGTGCCCATGACGAGATCTCAAGCTAACGATCGCATCACCAACAATGGCTACGCGTTCTTCGCCGAATGAAATGGTCCTGTTCCGTCGTTCCTCTACGCGCGACCTATATATATATAGTAACTCCCACCACCGCTCGTTACCACTACGAGTCACGCGGAGCCAATCGGATGGGCGAACTGAATTCCGACTGAATTCCGCGTCTTTCGAACACAAAACGTCGCCTGCCGGTCTTCGGGTTATTAGCCTCGTGAAAAGCTTCTAGTGACAAGTGTCTAACGACGACAGAAATCATCCGATTTTACGTCGGCTCTTTGATGTTTTCCGTTCATTTTTGTCCAGCTGCGAACACAGGCTAGAGATCGAAGGGCTAACAGCGAACCGGAACCGGTGGGAGGCATGGACGAGCGTGCGAACTGAAGGATTACTCCTGACGAGTGTCTGTGATCTGGTACGAAAAAGGACGAAATAGAGGTGTCATCCCTGAATACTGACGATATTTATTACACTCAGAGTACACAGTAGATGATATGTAGTAGTAATCAGAAATACTTTATTTGGTAGAAAGGTGTACAAGTTCATTAACCAATCTAAAAATTAACGGTTAATTTCCATCGTTTCGTGTTTTACCCATAATGCACTTGTGTCAAGTAGACACGACAAGGTCGATGATTAATAATAGTCATATAACAAATAAGTTTTTGTATATATATTTTATATATATATATATATACGCGAAATTTCTATCGCGCCGAAAGCGCGCGAATTCTCGCGCCGACACGGGAATTTAACCAAACTTGCCAAAGTTTATCAATCACCGCTGTTGTATCGAGTGCGTGAAAACGGTCCGATTCCACGATTCTGCTGTTACCACGCGACGCATCATGGGAAAGCGCAAGACGCAAAATCCATAATTACGCCACTAACGTACCGAGGACGGCGTTCCGATGATTGTTTTTCAGGGACACGTTGCAACAAATGGGGGAGTTAGACCGACTCGAGATGCCGCCGACGGGCACGTGGCCGGGCGCCTTTCCGCGTGTAGCGTTTCACCGTGACGTCTACGTCGTCATCGATGTTCTGTATCGAATTCCGTTAGGTCCCGTCCAACATGGCGGCACGAGCGATTGACCTTTGCCTCGAGTCGTCGTATTGGCCTTGAGAGATAGCGCGAACGGAACGCGAACGTCAAATAACGGAGAAACAAATCGATCTCGCGGATAACGACGCGTCGCTCGTTTACGAGGGAACGCGCGAATTAAAACTCACGTTTCGCGAACACGTGGAGCAATACAATCGTCGACACATCAGCAGATATCGTGGACTCGTGACACGGCACAACTACGAAAGTCAAATCAAGATACCGAGCACAAACGACAATTAATTCTTGTCACCAATAATAGCATGCTCATGTAGAAATATATCGGTAATTTCGTGTGTAACTAACGTTTTATCAATCAGTTCATATGCCGTTGCAGGATTCCGGTCTGGTGGATCGCAGGTCGACACCGACGTGCACGTCGACGACGACGCAGCGGCGGCGTCGCCAACGCCGAGGCACAAAATGGCGATTGAGAAACGTGCGTGCACTTCGATCACAAATATTTGACCAACTATCTATTGCGCCTTATACTGGCGGAACCGTCATGTATTCTCGACAGTGACGAGAAATCCACCGCACGTCACGTCTGCATTGATGATGCAATTGAATACGAGAGTCAAGTCAGAATCAGAGCTTATCGTACTACCACATACGCGCAATTTATGCCGTAGAGAACTGCGCGCTTTGAGACTCTTCGGTTGATACTTAAGGCCGCTGTTTTCACACCGGGACCCATCACCAATTGGCCGCGCTTTTATCGCGTCTCCGCACGGACCGGGCGACCAATCATTAACTACGAACCAATATTGATGAGTCATTGCGTTTTCGGACTCGCACCAGAGTTTACAGAGTTACACCAGAAAGCGAGATAGTACCTACATCGTAATTTGTTTTTGATGACTTGATATTTGATCTACAATCCCAACTCAGATATCGAGGGGTCCGGAAACGTCCATCAATCAGCTATTTATAAGTAAAACCTTTATTAAGAAAATATGTACTGTCTTATTCTTGTGGCAAAGAATTTTTATTTTTCCCACAGTACGGTCGATCTTGTTCTGTGTATTGCGACACACATTTGAAAAAAAAAAACTACAAGTAATGATAAATGAGAGAGAGCGTTGTTTTTTTTTTAGAACTCACACAGAGAACACAAGCTACGTATTGTGCTTTTACGTGTTTTAGAGAAAAAAAGAAATCTTTTGTTATAAATCCAAAAATGTAATAAAAAACAAAAACTAACATGTAAAGACACGTTAAATATGTAAGTAAAACTTTCTAACGATAGATAACACAAAGTTAAAAAAAGTAACAATTAATAATTTTGCAACTTCTTAAAAGTATTTTAAAAATTCCCTTCTCTCTGGAGAATTTAACTTTTATATTATACAAAGGCATATATTCATATATATACACATAAAATGCGCAGGAAGATTTTTTCTGAAATGCAACATATTAAAAATAACATTAGAGAGGTGACACAATCATTTAGTAAATATGAATAAAAATTTTGTATTATTCATTATTCATTCACCAAAGAAATTTTATGAGGAATTTGTATATTGTTTTGATTTTCCTTTATAGTTTTCTTATCAACCAAGAAATATATTGTGTGGCAGACATAGAAATCGAAAAGAATTTAATGAGATATTCCTATAACGTGCAGCTTCAAAATAATCTAATCTGAAATATCTTTTAGTGATGCGAATTCTTCGAAAAGTTTTGTCAAACTGTTCATAACAGATAACGAAGATACAGGTATTTATAGAAGCACAGTGCTCTCTCTCTCTATAGAAGCACAGTGCTCTCTCTCTCTCTCTCTCTCTTATTTTTCCCTCTGTAATTTTTAGCTTTTCCTAACTCAGAGGAGAAGTTGTTCTCCCATGCCATTTATGAAGTTCCCTCTCCACTACTGCCGTGCAACACTTGACAAATCTCCGTCTCTAACTAAAAAGAGGGACATCTCTCTTAATTT